>PHFE01000008.1:1491017-1527705 GCA_002796755.1 Paracorniculantispora psalliotae
GCGTTGTTAGCGGAGTAATGTGTGGCCGCCATCCCCCATCTTGTTGTGTCGCCGACACGACACAACAAGCCTTCCGATTTACCAGACAGCGCCCGCGGAATCCGTGGCAGGGCAGGCCGAAAATGAGGCAGGTCTTCGTTGGGCTTCACAGAAATGGTACTGGAGGCCAGGCAGCGGGGTAGGGTTAAGGTAACTCCTTGACCTGCCAAGCTGGTACGGTAATGTTGTGGCCTGGCCGAGCTCGGGACGCGTTTTTCGTTGTCGGAACGACATGCGAGCGAGGTGGTCCCAGCGTGGCAAGCCGAAGGTGACAAGACCGAGTTCACACCGTTCGGCCTAGTTCCTTGCAGTTATAGCCTTGTCCTATTAATACTAGCGAAGTATTAATGACGACTCGCCCCGGCCCAAGTTCGCCGCAAAGTCTTTGCTTTCCCCTGAAGACAAGGCCAGGAGCACCGCGACACTGAAGCTGTGGGGGCTTAAATAGGGTTTTCTCGGCCCACCGTGGCTTCGACTAGGAACAAAGGCCGAGATTTCTGCTCGATGCTACCTGCAGCGACCGTAGTGGATCAGACGGCTACACAGGGCCACACCGGGCCGACGATCTTTTACGTGTTTTAACGCTCGTGGTAACCCCAGCCAAATGGGATGAACTCAGAGGTATCCTTGTAGTATGTTGGAGGAGACCCAGTCGCACTCAATAGCCGTAGACATAGTCCATCTCTCGAAGAAACCCGTGCTTTGAATTCGTCGAAACGAGCTTTATTTTCCCCACCTAGTCCAGTCATCGACCTTGACCTTTTACCACGCCTGCATGCAGCGCATTTTCTTCTTTCTACGATGCAGATATAATCGTCTGAGCGTCGTGTCTTGATTCTCGCGCTGGTCTCCGCGATTCTTAGATCGTTACTGTTCGTTGTCAAGTGCTTGCACAGGACACATACGGCCGCCATTATGATTCAGCCACGCGAATATGAGACACCGTTCAACAAGTCGCCGCTGGTCCGGGCAGTATCGGCGTTTCTCATGGTTTTCGCCATCCTTTCGGTCCTTACACGCATTAGCACGAGACTTCTCACAACCGGTGCCTTGAAATCGGAGGACCACATGATTATTGCTGCGACAGTCAGTCTCTTTTCCCGCACAACCTTTATATACTTATCGGTCCAGCTGACAGTTGATTCTTAGGCGCTAGCCATTGCTCAAACCACTATTGTTGTCCTGCAGGGCGCTAATGGCTTTGGGCAACATAATTATGCTCTCCAACCTGATCAGATCTCGTACATCCTCAAGGTAAATAGCTCCAAGGTGCTACACAAAAATGCCATATTGGCTGTATACTGATATAGTTTCTTCGACATCTAGTCCATGTATGCTGCCAATATTCTGTATATAGCAGTCCTTGGTGTCGCAAAAATTTCTGCAGCGATGACAGTGATGACCGTAGCACCACTTGATCGCCGGCGCGGTATCTTTTCAGTTATGGCTGTCATTGGCTTATGGGCTATATCTGGCGCCATTACTCTTTTATTCCAGTGCCCGATTTCGTCGCCATGGAAGCTTGACACCACAAAATGCATCAATCTGGTACGTTCAGGAAGCGCAGACTCTATTGCGTACTGATTTTTCTCCTAAACACGACATGAACTAATTTTCGAACTTAAGTCTGCCTTTTGGACTTATTTTGAGCTCCTCAACATTGCTACTGATCTAGCTACCATCAGTGCGATCGTTGAATTGATCTGGAACATTCAGGCACAACGTTCGATGAAAAGCCTCGTAGGTTTCATATTTGGCTGTCGTATCATGTTTGTCACCCCTTTCTACAAACATTTCAGTAACTCTCGCCGCTAACAATTTGCCAGCATCGTCCCAGCTGCAGTGTGCCACATCGCTTTCATGAACAGAGCTGTGAAAGCCTTCGAGTCGACAGATGATACGTTCGAGTTCTGGCCTCCAGTCATCATCGGCCAAGTGGTGCAATGCCTCAGCATCGCTACCGCCTGTATACCGTATCTGAAGCCATTTCTGGACAGCCTGGAGTCGGGCCAGATGAGGGCTGGCGATGCACTTCTGTACATTAAATCTGGATCTGCAAGCAGAAGCAGTGCGAACAAGAACAGTCGAAAGAAACGGCTTGCAAACTCTCTCTCTCGCATCAGCGCTCCGCGATCGACTAGCTCCCGGCCTTCAACGACCAAGCCATTTGAGTTGGCAGACATATCCAACAATCCCAAAGGAACAAAAGCAACCACTACTATTATACACGATGATGCCCAGCCGCTGTGGGACGGACAGAGCCAATCCAGTCAAACTGTGCTCGTGCAACAGTCCTGGCGCGTCGACGTGGAAGCCAGGCCTAATACGCGCGGCTGAAACACGGCATGCGAACGAAACAGATTATTGAAATATAGATTAGATCCCTTTTGACATATAGAATTGCAGCATACTGATACGATCGAAATATGAGTTGAACGATTAATTTTGTCGCGTTTTCCGTCAAGTACCTTTTTTCGGCTGGCCGCGTCCTCTAGTGCTAAAACAACATACAGCAGGTGGGACGACCCAGCAAGTCAGCGCATGCTAATAAACAGGCTTGTCCAAATCAGGTTCTTCGGGAGCATGGCGCACAACGCCACCGATCCGCTCCCGGCAGTGCGCGGACAACAAACTGGCCCATGTCGCAGCAAGCTCAAAGGATTTCGAGACTGCTTCTACAGATTGCACGCGTTCTGGGCGTTCTTGGTGCTCTTGGCGACTCGCTATAGCATGTGCTAGGATAGAGCCCAGGATCACGGGTTGAGAGGCTCTTCGGCCAAGCTCTGTTGGCATCCATTTGAATAGGGGTAGGGGTTCTGTCCCTTCTAGAAGGTTGCGGCCACATTCTGTCTGGAGAATGGGAAAGGGGGCCACGCCAAGCACTTTACGCAATAGTAATACCACCTAGACTCCACAGTTCTGTGGAGATTGAGCCGGATATCCAGAAATTATGAGGCCATAGTTTACGAGCATCAATCTTGGGGGCCGCGGAAATATCCACAACTGGGTAAGCTCTTCCGTGCTCTTGTCTCTGCGCCCACGCGCCCACGACAAATCTTTAACTGACTCGCTCCGGCGCGGATGTCTGTGCTTTCAATGCCGATCGGGGCCCTCTGAACAATTGTCGCTGGGTATTGTGCCCCCCGTCAATAGAGCGACTTTACCACCCCAATATCGGTTTGCCGAGGGCGGTTAAAATTTGATCGTTGGCAATAGCCAAGACTAATTCAGGTGCAGGTTTTTCGATATGGTCGGCTTTCGCCCCGTCCCATGTTATCCAATTCCGCTACCATGCAGGGCCACTCCTTGACCGCGCGACGCTGGAGGTTCCCTCTGTCAGCCCACAATGCCACCCAACTTCCATGGTATGAACGCCCCCACCTACAGCTCACCAGCGTAAAATACATACAAACATCGAGTGTCTTGCAGTTTTATCAAGTAGCTCCAACCACGGACTAGTTCAGTCCTTCCTCCTATCAACACCTCTAGGCTTCAACTCAGATAGTAGCTCCCCGAAACAGCTGCTGAAAGCCTAAGATGGCAGTTCCGACTGAGAGCCACGAGCTCACCCAGGTCTCGCCGGTCGCAAAGGGTTCCAAGGCTCGGGGCGAGGACATCTCGCAGCGCGAGTATGAAGACCGTATCCAGCTGATGCGACTCGGCAAAAAGCCGGCTCTTAAGGTACGCTTTGAATTGGGCTGTCTACGCGAGGATAGAATTACTGACATCGAACCTCCAGCGTAATTTCAGCTTTTTGACGATTCTGGGATTCAGCTGTGCGGTTCTGGTCACTTGGGAAGGAACGCTCATGAGTTTCGCTCCTGGCCTTGCTAATGGTGGCCCTGCCGGTCTTGTTTATGGTTTTATTTTTGTCTGGGTTGGCAATTTGACTGTCTTTTCTACTCTCTGCGAGCTAATTTCCATGGCCCCTACTTCCGGTGGACAGTATCACTGGGTCTCAATGTTGGCACCGCGTTCCTGTGCCAAGTTTCTCAGCTACATTACCGGCTGGCTCACAGTTGCAGGATGGCAAGGAACAGCTGCCTCCGGCGCGTATCTGGCCGGGAGTATGATGCAGGGGCTCATCAGTTTCACCATTCCCTCATATCACGGCGAAACATGGCAGGGAACGCTAATCGTCTGGGGCGTTGTCCTGGTTGCTGTGTTCATCAACACTGTAGTCAGCTCTGCTCTGCCCAAAATCGAGGGCATGATCCTGGTTCTGCATATTGTTGGCTTCTTTGGTGTTCTCATCACTCTCGTTACTTTCGGTGCCAATGGCAGCGCCTCCGACGTTTTTGCTACGTTTCGCAATGAAGGCGCATGGCCTACCCAAGGTCTTTCGTTTTTCGTCGGACTTCTCGGTCTTATTTTCTCATTCGCGGGTATGTTTGATATTCAGAACCTTTATATTCATACGATCGCTAATTTTCGCGACAGGTGTCGACTGCTCTTTCCACGTAAGACTACATATTGCCACACTCTGTCTCTCCTTTACAGGGCGCCTTGGAGAGATCCAGTACTAACATTAACCTCCAGATGTGTGAAGAAGTTCAGAATCCTTCTGTTGCTGTGCCGAGGTCGATCATGGGCAGCTTGGTAATTAATGGCATCATGGGTCTTGCCATGGTCATCGCCATGCTTTTCGCCGCCACCGACATCGACAAGGCACTGAATTCGTCCAGTGGCTACCCGTTCATCGAAATCTTTTACCAAGCCACGGCTTCCAAGGGCGGCACCGCTGTCATGGCTGCACTCATTATCTTTATGACCATTTCATCAGTCGTCGGCGTCATTGCCACGACATCGAGAATGTTCTGGGCTTTTGCCCGTGATCGTGCTATGCCCGCTTGGCGAACGCTGTCAAAGGTACGTTCTGAATTTATCTATAAAAGTGCTTCATGGTAGCAGAACCTCTTCTGGGCTATAACTAACTTGTTAAATAGGTTGACGAGACTACACATGTCCCAATTTGGGCTATCGGCGTCACGAGTGTCATATCTTGTCTTCTCGCTCTCATCAATATCGGTTCCACGGTCGTGTATAATGCCCTGGTTTCTCTTTCTATTTCCGGTCTCTACTCATCTTACCTACTCGCTTCTTCTCTACTCCTATATCGCCGATGCACTAACGGGTTTTCGCTGCCGGATGCCAGCTCATACCCGGCCCTTGCCGACACGGAGAAGGCTGAAGGACTTGTTTGGGGTCCATGGAGAGTACCAGGAATCTTTGGCATCGTCAACAATAGTGTTGCGTGCGCCTATTTGTTCACCATGTGGTTCTTCACCTTTTGGCCTCCGGCTCCTGTCCATAACGCCAAAGACATGAACTTTAGTGTATTGATGACCGGAGCAGTCACGATTTTCAGTGTTGTGTACTATCTGGTGTGGGCTAGAAAAGACTACAAAGGGCCAATCCGCGAGGTTTAATTCCAAACCTTTTATTTCTAGTTACGTCATTGCGCTCCCGATCCTTCGTCTTCGTAATGTACTTGGCAATACGGGGGTTGCAAGGCAGCTCCGCACGGCTTATACTTGCTTCTCCAGCTCGCGAAAGGATGCCAAAGATAATGAATTATTACTATAATGCAATAATTCACTGTTATTTCTTATGCAAATGCATTTTCACTTCTATTACATATTATCACTACATGTTCAGTAGCATCCCCTTTATAAAGCAAGGTTACTTCCCGTACCCTTTTCTACCCTTTTAGTCCCGTTATAGACCAATATGACGTGAGTCTGCGTGACCAAGAGTAATATTCTGAAACTCCAGCTGCCGTGTATTATACGTCTTGCTATTTGCCAACCCTTAGCACACGATGCGAATATGATGTTTTCGACACTCCGGTCTGATGCTGTACCCTGGACTGGCAAGGTGCTCCGCCGAAAAAGCAAAAGAAAACAGGGGGCCTAGAAGTGAATGTCGCACCAGTATTTATAAAACTCCAGCAAACGAGAAAAAATAAATGGAGTAGAGGAAAGAAATGCACGACAGGGTACAGCAGAACTACGAATAAACCAGAGCTGTGATATGATACGAGCGAACAGCAAATAAAATTCCTCTCGCTGTGTTTGTCGCTGTTTCTGGATAAACCCCAGGGACTCGGCTCCAACATTGGCGCCCAGTCAACGCTAGGTAGCTTATAACATAATTATTCAGTAGCAATAGCGAGAGCGCCAACAATAGCCAAAGCATGCATAAGCAACCCATTGTCGCAGAGTGGCCACCTGCCTTTTTTTTAACATGTCAACACAGTCTAGATATTACTCATTCACGTAATACACATTCATTGCTTTTTACAGAACACCCTTACGTCGTCTGGAGTAGTTGAGCATACGCTTAGATAGAGTGGCTCGACGTTCAAGTGGCCAATATTACTTTTTATTTCTACCAGCTAAAGGTGTCTCGGTAGCGACGAACACATTGATATGTGAGGCATCGTGGAGCCGGATTGGTGTTGATTTACTACGGGCTTTGCAGCCTTGCGCGCACGATTAGTCAGGCTTCGGTCTAGTTGAAGCCTCAACGCCCCACGGCATTTGGTTCTTTTGTCACTCTGACGAACTTTCAGTAGAATCATCTTCACATTATTGCGTTCCTAATCCAGCAATCCATCGGGCTAGCGCACGCAGCATAAATAATTTTTTGGGTATCTTTACTATTTTGAGAAGCAAAGTCGCTACGCTCACCGACTGGTGCCTGGGGTGTGGGGTGCCGCCGCGGCTCGCTGGAACCTTGAGCTGTTCACTCTGGCGCAAGCCGACTCCTCAAGCATGCCGTCAGGCGTTCTCGTTCGTAGCGGAACTTCGATTGCTGACACGGTATCGAAACGACAGAAGCGCTGGACGCCGAGAGTACGCACGGGCTGCCAGACATGCCGGTTGGTGCAATCTAGTCCCGAGCGCAAGTCGCTTCAGTGGCAGTCGCGTGGCTAACCAGGCTGCGGTGCAAATCCGCAAAATACAGCAATCGCCGTATAAAATGCGACGAGACGCAGCCAATATGCAAAAGATGCCATATTAAAGGGGTGCCTTGCGAATATCCCGCACGATCGTCCAGCCGGGCCGGAACGTCACCCTCTCTTACCGTTATACAGCCTCCGGAATGGGCATTCTCAGAGGCTCTGCGATATTGTGCGTGATTTTTCACAAGCAATGAAAGGCCGCTTAATGCTGACGCGGCAGTTGTAGATCTTACAGTGACTCTTGCACGTAGGCCAGGACAGCCAATACGAGGCCTGACCGCAGACCAGCATTTCAAGATGTACCGACCAGATATGCACATATCGCGGCATGAATCGATACCTTCATTTGTGATGATGGTCACTCATTCACATATTCAAGATATTTGCAAGGCGAATAAGATGAGAAGCAAACCGGGCGCCTGGCCCGCGATTAACCACCTCTGGCGCATGCTCTTTGAGCATATCGCCAAAGCTGTACATTCTCTTAACCAATGCATTACTGCGGACTTTCCACCTCGTTACAATCTTTACAGAATTGTTGATCTTCTCAGTGTTGAAGTATTACTCGAGCACTGTCAAACCCGCAGCCTTCGCTAACGCATAATAGATGGACATGGTGGACTCGACCTTCTGGCGGGTGCATTGCAAAGGATTTCTTGCCCTCGTGAAAGCATACGGGGGCGTCGACGCTGTCTCAAACTCTTCCATCAATCCGTCCCCCATATTGGCCCTCCAGTTTGTATTTGTGTAAGCTGCAGAACACTCTGGATTACCCCACATTGTGGCACAGTTGCTGACCTAGGACGGACGTTTTTCAGCCATGGGCTGATATGCAATACCGCTTGCCCTGTCGAAGACCGAATCATCGAATTTGACAGTTTTGACGAAACGGAAATTTTTCGAATTTATTCAAACATGTATTTTCGCACTCTTCCATGCCCGAGCTGCCTCTTTATAGCCATTGTACGGATCACGCGTCTACGCGTAGCAGTTAAGATGACGAAGTTTGCAGACCAAGAGCTGCAATTTGCTGCGCGACATATCTGTGATGATATTCATGGGTTTGTACCAGATGCCTGGACTGAGACTTACGAGCTGCCAACGGACCCAAAGATCTACATTTTCGCGCGGATATTCCAGGCAGCAGCTGTTCTTTATGCTTTGACTTCATTGCCAGAAGAGCTAGCGCGAGCATTCTGTCTGGACGGCACCAACGGAGCCCGGAACACAAGGTTGCGCTACCGCAGTATTCTTCTAAATGAGATTGAGAAAGCACGCTCCGTACCCAATGGATTGTCTGGGATGTGCTGGCCAGTTGCAGTGCTAGGTGTTTCGCTCTTTGATGCCGCACCAGATGAGCAAGCTGCTGTTCTTGGCTGGCTAAAAAACATGGAGATGCTTCATACCCTAGGCTCCGCCCCTGTCAATTTGCAAGAGCTGCTGGCGAAGTTTTGGGCATCTGGAAAGTGTGGCTGGGAGGATTGCTTTCCGAAACTCTCTCAAGTCGCATCCTAACAGAGATCAATGGAATTTTTATTCTATACGACATTGTCGCTATATTTGAGACAGGACAAACCAGAATGTCATGGTACCGGTCGGCCGTCCTCAGCAGACATCACATGACGCTGCACGCAAGTCGGTACGCTGACATTCTTATAACGTAGGGGACAATGAGTTCTTGAACGCAACATTGAATCAAAATAACTTCTATATCTCTAAGAAAGGGTGTAACGATGAATATGCCACTGAGTTGCCCTGTCTGTAAACACAATGCGCTATGCCTTGAAATACAAACTTCAAATGGCAATTTCCCAACCGAATACCAGCATCTGCATGCTACCACTTGCTTAGCTTTGGCTGACCTTAGCCTGGTCGCCGTTGCTCTGATCAGCCTGGGCCTGACCAACTTGGGCCTGAGCAGCCTGGGCAGCGGCCTGCGCGTCTTCGGCATCTTGACCTTGGCGTTGTGTATCCTGAGCCTTGCCATCTTGAGCTTGAGAGGCCTGGGCAGCCTGGGCAGCAAGCGGCCTGGGTACTCTGTTCTTGGTTACCCTGCTGAGTCTGACCAACGCCAGGAAGACCAAGTCCACCTAGTAGGCAGGAGAGGGGGTTCTCGGCAGCAGCTTTGTCGCTGGCAGTGCGCTGGCTGGAGCCAGGGCAAGGGTAACATCTTTTTCGAGACCGTAATTGGTGCTTTTATGGGCGAGCACCACGATATTCTCACTAACCAAGGCGATTCAGGTGCAACTGGCGTTGATGAGAACATTCCTTTCGGACTCGGAACGCGCCAGGGTCGCATGGCCAACCACAACCGCAATGTTGGTATCATGCTCGCTCGTCGTCAAGACACGGGATTCCTTGGAAACATTTTCAAGACGATCTCCAACCTTCCCGTCATTGCCTTCGGAGGTCTTGGTGGGCGTCTGACAAACTACCCCAAAGAGACCCTAGTTAGCGACACTGCTGGAACTGGTGCCGATACTGGACTGCCCACTCCTGATGAGAACGGTATTCTTACCATGACCTGGCGTCAGGTGAACCAAGATGGTGCCGGCCCTGTCCCGGCCGCCATCGATTACACCAACGGTGGTCAAGATTTCACTGCATCCGAAGCCGCCCGTGTCACTCAGCAAGTGCCCGGTCTTGGCCTCTTCAGCCTCAGTGTTGCTGTCAACACTGACTACATTGTCAAGGTTCAGGCTGACATGAGCAAGCGATGCACTGGCACTGTTGGAAACCCCACCAATGTATGCATTGTTCGCGTCCGCAATGGCGCCAATGCTGGCCCATTCGGCCGATGCGCAGCCTTCACCAACCGCGATTAATCTAGTGGCAGCCCAATGCTCTGGAATTGCGCATGACTGAGAACTTCGTACAGATATAGATGTGTCTTGCGCCGGGTTTGTTTTAAATACTTTCGTCAGTTGTTCAACACGTACGTTGTTAAGGAGATCGCCTTGTTGCAGGTCAATTCGGCTCAAAATACGGCAGTGCAAATTGCAGGAGATATCATTTCGGATAGGTTTTATTTATAGTGGACGTTTCAATACATCAAGATAAGGACATCTCGAAATAAACAGCTTTTGTGAAGTCTCTTGCTCCCAGTTGAGACAACAGGAAAACATCTATTAATCGCGTAAGAGCTACTACTGGCTTGCCATATGTGCCTTTCTCCCTTCGGAACGGAATCAAGGCGGCAACTCGGAAACCACTTTCAGTGTGTTGACCTTGTTCAGCGACGGTGTGGGGGGGCTGAATAGTGTACCACACAGCTCAACAGTGGTGAAGATCAGTGCGCCAGAGCCTTCTTTCTTCATGGACCACTCTATTGTGTCCTGCACAGCCTTGCTAAAAATAAAAAGAAGTCGTGAGAGCTCTGGTACAGAACAGCAAGTTATTAACAACTAGGCTAACACAAAGCTGGGCTACCAATCAGGATGAGCTACATAAAACGCGTATAATCATTTTACTACTCTCGGGTTTATTGTCATTATCTTTTATTGCCCTTCAATTTTCTTTAATGTTTTCGCTTGTTTGTATTAAGGCGATCTCTATGCGAAAGCGGAGAGAGCGTAGCCACCGTGTGTATTATCTATACAGCAAGTGTGCGGTGCCAGTGTGGTTATATATCTCTGCGAATTGCGACAGAAGAAGCTCGCTCATTCACTTCCCAGCTATCATCTTATTGTATCTTTCTTCATGCAGCATTCAAAAACAGTGCACCACATCACTAGAGGGCGAACGGTGGCGTTTTGCGATCACCACTCGTTGCGCCGGAGTGGGTAAAGTGAAGAGGATGCGCGGTGCTCATTGCAGCTCGACACCCCCATATTCGCGAAGGTGCCCAAAGCTTCTTGCTATGGGCAACTGACTCACTACTTCAATCTTTTCTTTCTCTAAATATCGCAGCCTCAGAAAATGTCGCCAATAGACATTTCACGTCATTTTTTAGCCAATTAAAGAATCAAAATGGCAATATTTAAAAGGTTCTATTTTGACATGAATGCATAAGTTCTATTGTATCCCTTCCCGCCTGACCACAGGTTAGCCTACCAAGAGCCGAGGCGGTCGCCCGCCATGCAGCTGTAGAAATGAGAGGATCAGGGTGATATTCTTTGACTCCTGATTTCTCAGATGCGATGCTTTATTATTTGGCCGTAGTTGGCTGCTGCCCAAGATTGAGAGTCCGAGAGGGTACCGCACACCAGGCTCTCGTTATTCCAGTTTCCAGCTCCAATGCCCATACTGTCGAAGGAGGCACTTGTCCAGGGAAGCACCGCTGTTTCGCGTATTTTCCCATAGTTCTCAGCGGCGATACTCCTTGAGCAGTTTTGCGATTGGGGGCGAATGAAGTAGTCCAGCTCAGCATCTGGTAATACATACGCGGTCAGTGGTTGCGGATATGCTGTGGGGCTCTGCCATTGAGCAGCGCCTGAACTGGGATGCGACACTGAACCAGTTGCATCGATGACCGCGGGTGGGCATGATGCGCCGGGAGTATCACACGCATTGTGCGACTTTGCCTGTATCAACCGATTCCCTTGTGCTTCTGCATGCTGGAGTGCGCTGGAATGGGCTCTGAGTGTTGCCCGAACACTGTCAAGCTCTGCGAGTAATGCTTTGTTCTGGTCCCAAAGAGCTTGTACAGAATCGTTATGACATAGTAAGCCCCTCAAAGCTTTGAGCTCTCTCTCTAACCTCTCGATATAACCTCGGGTTCTGGCGCGCATGGCTCGCTGAGCTTCGCGATCGTTAGCTCGTTTACGTGCGAGCTGCGATGGTTCTAGTTCCGAAACTGGTCGCCTTTCTGCAGTGTTGTGGTTAGAAACACAGTCCATCTGCCCCATGGAGTGCTAAGCACACTGACTTACTTGTCATTTTCGCCAGTATAAAAATCGTTCCAAGAAGAGGGTCGATTGTAAGACTTTGTGCACTTTGGTTGTAATAGCTTGTACACGTCGATTGTAATAACTTGTACACGTCGATTGTAATAACTTGTACACGTCGATTGTAATAACTTGTACACGTCAATTGTATGAATTTGTACACGTCGTTGATCGGTGTCATGAGAACAGGCAGAGGCCCAAGGTCATCATACTCTCATGCCGGGTCAATATTATCGTGCTTTATTGCTGCGAAGACTTTTGGAATGCAGGATAGAAAAAGCGGATATGTCTGCAGGCAGGCTTTTAAATTCCACGAGATCTCGTGCAAGATGCAAGCTGGCGATGACCTGGGGGGGTATCTTTAGCGGAGCATTTTCCAGCCGTATCAGCCAAAGTGATGCCAAGTGCCTGTGCATGAACCAGGACAACACGCTGCTGGCCCCAGTGAATGATCCGGGGTTAAAATAACAGCCTGCAGACTGGGGTGACGCCAGGTAAGCCATCGGCTTTCCTCACTTCTTTAAGGCTAAAAGAGGGGTCGCGGGAGAACATAGAAACTGCTATCGACTGTAGCCCTGGCTGACTCGTTCATTTGACCCAGTCCGTTGTACCCCAGCGCCACCGTGCCACAGCCATGCCGGAACTTGCCACAGGACCAGCACTTGTCATATGCATTTCGAGCTTCGTAATAAAATATATTGCTGCCTTCGGTAGCCAATGCAGGGGCAATTGTTACTGCCAAGTACACAATTTTCAGCTGATGGTATACGCGGCGTCGACATCACTATTCGGGTTTTACGACTCGTCAAGGGCCTGTGCAACGGCTCTAGCGGTGACTGCCAGCCCTAGCATGCCCGCGTAATAAGGGTGGCTGAAGTACGCTCTGGTTCTCCCCCACCCAACGTTCCTGAGTAAATATTCCTACTATTACTCTTTATTTCCTATACAGGTTCCTAAATAGATTGGAATAAGTGTAAGCTGGGTCCAGAAGTAATCCGTTGCTTGCGCGACCATTTTTGGTGGCCGGGGACGTCGATTTACTCGCTGCACACCCAGAAATGTATTCTCAGAAATGGAGCGGCCGCCGGCAGCGCGACGGTAGTGGGGTGATCTTCAGTGCTTGCAGGTCAACGCCTCCACGCCTTACCCACGAAGCCCACGAACAGATCCCTGAGTCGCAGGGCGGCGGGGCTGTCAGCAGTCGACATATACGATCGTGTCTCCACCCTCCCAGGGGGAGGGGCCATGTATTCTCGGGTCTGTGAAGCGCCACATGGCTGGCTTTATGCTTAAACGACTAAGGGAGTTGTTGCTTGGTGGATACATTCTTTGTCCGTCGCAGGTAGACTTGCCTGGTGGGACCAAACTGATCTGCGCGCTCTCCTTAGAAATCAAGAAGACGCAGGCGTATACTCGCTAGCCGTTATCCCCGTCGCCGATCACCCGGTACACTAACGTTCCACGGACAGTTTTACAATGTGATAACGAGCTTTCAGTGGTGAAATTTATCCTGCTGTTGGACTTTCCTAGAAGCCTGATGTCCGGTTTACGAACATGCAGCAGTGCTACAAGAGGTTCTGACCGCGTTCAGAGAGTGATTGCACGCGGCTTGCGAATACACTAAATAGATTGCTTTAATAGTCTCCATCGAAGTTGAAATGCACATATATGTGCCCCAGTGCGCCAACTCGATATGCAAACCTCAAACCTCGGCACAACCGGAGCAGTAATATAGATTAAGCGCCACATATACCATCCCTATTGATAGAGGCTCACCTGTGTTTATTACCTCGGCAGAATGGCGACATCTCGTGTAGCAGAATCACTGTCTGGCTCTGTAAGACATCCTTGGCCGTTTCTTTCCACTTCTGCGTGCTTCAAGAGAAAATATGTGGCTTTTCTCGTACCTGCATTTGAGGCCATCGTGTCTGTGTGCTTTTGAATATCTTGGTGTCAAGGACCCCGGAATTCAGCCCGCCAGAGCTGCTACTCACCAGCGCGAAATGGCTGTGGACAAGAACAGTGAACTCTGCGTGAAGCCAACGCGTAGCGCATAATTAATTTGGCAGATTCTGAGAATTCCATGTCGTTTCATTTAAAGAAACTTCCACCTCCATATGCAGTTTTTTATTCTAGAACACCTATAGCAATCGATTTCGACGGTTCACCGTGGTCAGACCCACCGTGAGGCCAGGTCGTCGATGCGATGTCCAATTCAGGAAGAATTGAGCCGCACCTATCATTGAGGCATCTCCATCATAAAGCCATTAACTGCAGCTGACTCATTTTGTTTAAATGTCGTAGATCACTACGTCAGACATAGAGTTGCGGTAGGTCGATGGAGGAGGTACTCGGTGCACATGTTGATGATGTGTGCTAGCGTCGAATTCGAGTCTCCTTCAGCCTCCACCTAGTCCCTCAACTTATTGGCTGAGCTTTACGAACCGAGTATTTAGAGGTAAGAGGATTTTGCAATAGAGAATACAATCGTCACATACTGTACCTATTGCGCAATCAAACCACAGTCCACTGCTCGTGCGTGCTACCTTGGAGCAGTTCATGCGTTGGGCCACAATGATCAACCCTAGTCAACTATAGATGAAGTACAGGGTAATGTGTAGTAGCGTTACTATAGACAAGGATTATTTCAAAACAAAATTCAAACGGATGTTACAGTTGCGTGGCTGATTGGTTGGTGCCTCGAAAATGAGAAGAGTGGCTGGGACACACTCGGGCCACTAATTCTGCCCGAGACAGCTTCGCGGCACGGAGCCATGCAATCTGCGAATCAATAAATTACAAGACTATCGAAATAGGTTTTCTTGGGCCAATTTTAATTATCCGGGAATGTTTTCGCGGGATCAAAGCGGCCAGCCTTGCCGGTCAGCAGACTGCAGCTCTAGTGCCAGCATCACCAACGAGGCGTCAGCTGGGGCTGAAAGAGGGCGCCCAAAATAGGCTCGCGAAAGGTTTGCCTGTCCCTAATCCGTAGTCTTTGTTGATTAGTTTCCCTTTTTTTTCGGCCATCATGGCGTCGATGAGAAGACGATCATCTAGTCTGCTTTCGTCTGCTCTCGGCGTTGCTTCCTATTCCTGTTGCTAGGGGCACGCCTTCTGGAAGCACGGCGGTGGAGCTCAAGCCTCGAATTGTGTTACCTGGAGGCCGAGAAGCCGAGTTCCTGTTTGAACTAGGCAAAAGCAAGCCTTTCGGGATATGACGAGTGCTAGACTGAGGCTTTCCCGTGAATTGAGGCTGGCTGGACAGCATGGCGATACCCTGCTAGCGTGCCTGAGTCAGTTTCGCGGCAGGGATTTCGGGGGGCCACTCGGCGAGACGGCGCGTGACGGAGCCAGCTCCGTTTATTTCATGTACTTGCCCCAAGTTAAGTTTTACCGAGGCTTCACCGAGTCGACTGAACCCTCGAGGTACTGGTGAAAAGGCGGCAGGCTATCACGGCCGGCATCACGTCGGCGTGAGGACCGAGGCCCTACCGGGTTTGTGGGGGGTGCGGTGAGAGACGAGTTGGTCCCATGGCTGAACTCGGTGGCGGAGCGAGGGCCGAGCTGGTCCCATGGCTCGTAATTCGTTTATTATCCTGAGGAGCATAGACCTATCGGATTGTGGGAGGCAGAGATGTGACATGTTGAGAAAAGAGTAAAGAATATTGAGTATTCGTTTTCATCATTAGGTCGGTTTCAACTCACCGCCGTCGCATAGTACGCAGTGGCCGTCCAGCTAGCGGTTAGGTCGCTCGAGTGATAACAACGAAGAGCACGGTTTCCAGACGCCCTCTGCAATTAGGTAATTTAAGTTGATTGGGGTCTGTCAGTAGAAACGTAAGAATTTGAACCTCGGTCCCGGGGAGAAAAGAAGGCAATACGCAAAAGTAAAAGTAAATGAGTCGCTCTGAAGATTTAAAAATATCCAGCCGCTGCAAATTCATTTTGCGCGAAGTCTCCAGCGGGGAGTTCGGGTGCGCTCGCCGGCTCAACTTTCTCCACTCCACCTCCGTCGCTCCCGATTTCATTTACACCAAGCATATAACTACTCAAGTCTTGAATAAACTGTCATATGCGGCCGACCTACGAACTTGGTCTCTCCCTCTGTCTAGCGCATCTATCAACTGCTCTCTCAACACTGCGGCAATCTCCGCCATCCGCTCTCGCGCCTTGACACCTTCCTGTGGGTTCAAGATCTCGCGCAGCACCTCAGTCGACTCCATCAGATCACGCTTTTCCAGCCAGAGCTTGTTGTACCGAGCCGAGTCGCTGGCTTTCTCGAAGCAGATACCGTACATGGCGCAGTATGTGTTAGCCTCGTCGGGGCAGTCTATGGCCTCGCCGCGGAAGAGCCAGGGGAACATGTGTTCCCAGGTACGACCGGCGATGTAATCGGACCAGCTTGTGTCAACCAGCCAGTCAAGGCTGCGCTTGTACTGGCTGCGCGGGTGCTGCCGCACGGCTTCCTTGCTCACGACAAACTGCGAGCAGCAAGGCCCTCCCAGGAACCGCGGCACCTCGAGTGGCCCAAAGTTGGCTTCAAATGCCTCGCGCATATACGGCTCCTCCTGCTTGTGCGACTCGTCGGGTGTTTTCGTCGTATCAAGCCAGGCTGGGCAGGCATTTTCCCAATTTGCGCGCAGATTTGCGTAACCACGCTGCCGCGCCCGCTCGAGGTCCAGCTGCGACAGCGTAAATATCATCGACTGCTGCAGCACGCCTTCTATATGCCATGGGTCTTCTTCGGCGTGAATCATTATAGAGAGGTCGGGTAGGTCATCGTAAAAGTCGTAAAAATACGTATGGTAAATCAAGGCTTCGCGGCCTTTGCGAGGTACTGGCGGATGGTACTGCGCCGTCGGGTCGTCGCTAACGTATCGAATAATTTGTAGGTTGGGAATATCGAGCTTCGAAGTCCATGATGTGTCGTCCTTCTTCAGCGTTGCAAGCACAAGATTGACGCTCAGATTGCTTGCCGGGCCGTTGGTGAGGCTTTGGCGCCAAGTTGGTAGCGGCTGGGCAGGAATGGAGCGCCATTGGACGTGTGCCGCCAAGTATAAAAACGATGTCGTAAAGAGTGTGAAAAATAAGACTGGACCGGGCTGGATCATTTTTTCCCCTTTACGATTTCCCCATCATGTGTCTAGTTCTTTTTATGACAAGCAGCGGTCGTGTTTTTGCGTGTTGGCAAGCACGCAGAAGGCGCCGTCGCAGAATCTGCCACAAGGCTACGTCAGCCGTTGGGCGACGGCGTATTGGTATTCGTCACCAGCAGGCATGTGTCTGCCGAATATCCTCAGGCGAATCCTTTTCTCCAGCAGGTAATCTTTAGACGGAGACATTATCCCTGTCGCCCGCAGCAATGTTCCCTTCGTGGCTGCTCGAGCTTGCGTGGCTTCGTGATGACGGTGGGCCAGGCAGTTCCCTAAAGGGAGTTGATCAACTTCAGAGCGCGTTTTATGACAGCTTCCCACCTGCATGCTAGCGGGTCGTCCACCCAATCAAAATCACAGTCACACCCGTCGGCAATCATAAGGCTGTAACTACTTTGTATTTTTATTTCGGTTTCATTTCGTTGTGATTAGCTCGGTGTTGAAATGACTGGGATGCCTGTGGCCACCACCAGCAAATAACACCAACTTGGCCGAACCTTATACCCCCGTGGCTTCAAACCCCCACGACACATTGCCTGCTTACTGATGCTAAGCCGTTTCTCGTCAGTTTCCCAGCTATTAGGCAAATGATTGAAAAGCTGCCGTATTGTCGCGCATTTGAAGCCCGGCGCTGACTAGTTTGAGTTTGAGTCGCTTAACCCGCTGGTGCATAGCACACTATCGTTATCAGTGAATTGCGCCTACATATCCTGAGCCGGCTTACCCGGTGACGTAGAACAGGCTCGGCCGTTAACTACAGGCTTGTCTTCGCCGGCATCGTCATTTTCATCTTTGTTCAATCCCATTCACAATGCGGTCGATCATTACCCTCGAGGAGCACTTCGCCTCCCAAACCGTCATAAATTCCAGCAACGAAGCGAAAGCCCACTACGCGCACTTCCCACCTCACATCCTCGACAAGCTCACTAACCTTGACGCGACGCGAGTAGCCGACCTCGACAAGGGCAATGTGTCCCTGCAAATTGTCTCCCATGGCCCTGGCAACGTGGATGCAGCTACGTGTGCCGACGTGAACAATGATCTGGCCGCGGCCATCAAGCGCAATCCGACTCGCCTGGCCGGCTTTGCGATGCTGCCTATGCGCGAGCCTGAGGCGGCGGCTTCGGAGCTCCAGCGGTGTGTCGAGTCGCTCGGCTTTGTCGGTGCGTTGATCGAGAACCACCTCGACGGCGTCTTCTACGACGCCGAGGGCTTTTGGCCTGTGTTTGCCCGGGCGCAGGAGCTCGACGTGCCGCTATACATCCATCCGACTTTTGCGTCCGACTCGATGGGCGAGCACTACCAGGGCAACTATCCGGACAGCGTGGCACTGGCGCTGTCCGCCTTCGGCTGGGGCTGGCACGCCGAGACGGGTCACCACATCCTTCGCCTGTTTGCCGCAGGCGTTTTTGACCGGTTCCCGAAGCTGAAAATTGTCATCGGCCATATGGGTGAGATGCTGCCCTTCCAGCTCGATCGCTGCATCGCCGTCTCGGAGCGCTGGGGTGCGAAGCAGCGAGGACTGGGACAGGTCTGGCGGGAGAATTTATGGGTGACCACGAGCGGCATGTTTAGCCTGACGCCTCTCAAGTGCCTGCTCCAGACAATGCCCATCGATCACGTATTATTCAGCGTCGACTACCCATTTTCTGCAAACGAAAAGGGCTTTGAGTTCCTGAACGAGATTGAGAAAAGCGGTTTAATTGCAGGAGATGACTTGGACTTGTTCGCTTACAAGAATGCAGAAAATCTGCTGAGGGTCAAGGCGACCTCAAATTAAATACACAGGCCCAAAAAGGTACAGGAAAAACTCAATAAAGAAATTGCCCAATAGAAAATGATGACAACGACCTCAACTGCCTCGATTTACAAAATTATACTTTGACAACAGTCTACTCCTGAAACTCGCCTCCGACCCATCGGCTCACGAGGTCCAAGATCGGCTTCGGTTGATCCATAGGCACCAAGTGCCCTGCCTCGAAAATACGGGAAAACGCAAGACCGTTAGCGTGCTGAATTGTGCCATATGCTGCCTGCGACGTCTTCGAGGAAGAGATCGTCAGGTTCCGAGTCGGCGCCTGGTTGAAGGCTCTCTGCCCAGACCACTGTAGCGCCCTCGTCCAAGCCCTCTGTCCGAGCCAGTTGAGAATGTAATCCACATCGCCCGCATAAATCAGCACACCTACACCCTTCTCCAGTAAGTTCGCGACATGGAGATGGATAGGCTGGATGTCGTCGCCCGCCGCATGAAAGGCCTTATCCATGGCGCTGCTGCACGATGTCCAGGTAGAGACCTCGACGCCCAGCGCGCGCATGACGTGCGGCTGGTTCAGATACTGCGTCACGTAATCGACGCCCTGGTAGCACATGTTGGTGAGATCTCCCTGACACTGCTTGCGCATGTCATACGGGTTTAGTTCGTAGGGTCCGCCGACCGCAGTACAGTCTTGCGACGCCTGGATGCACTCAGTGGTGTTCTGCTGGCTATAACACTGCTTGATCATCTCTTGGCATTTCGGTACAGCCTTGCGCATTGCTTGGCAGGTCGTGCTATTGAAGATTGGCGGCAGCCCACCACTGCCGCAGGCCATGCTGGGGTACTGCGGCACCTGGTGATACGGATCCACGTATCCATTGCCAATCATGATGCTCTTGAGGTTGATAGTGCTGTTCGCGTGCGACAAGAGTTCTGCCGCATCGGTCGGGATATAGTGTCCGGCGTACGATTCGCCCGCGATATGAAAGTCGAGCTTCTCATACTGCGGAAACTTTTGGAAGAATAGAGACAGCAGGGCGTAAATGTCTTTGCTCGCCGCCAGCGTCGTGTTGACGGCATTGCCGTACGAGAACCCGGTGTTGACTGGCTGGTCAATATAAAGAACACTAGCATTGTTGTTCCAAGAGTTGGGATTGTGAATCACTGTTAGATTTTCAGTGATTTTCGCCGGACCGTTCTCGAAGAAGAGGCCTGACATGCCGGAGCAGCCAGGGCCGCCTTGGAGCCACAAGATCAAAGGATCACTCAGGGGGTCACTGCGCGATTCAAAAAACCCTACAAAATTTATGTTAAAATAATTCGCTTCCTTGGAATAGTTTGGGTGTCTTTCTGCGACTTACAATAGAACAAGTGTTTGTCCTTGTCGTCGTCATCCAAGTAGCCGGCATACTGCTTGACCCTGTCAACGCCGAGTACCGATGGGTCAACGGATCTACCACGTAATTGGTAGCTAGAGTCGGTTGATCTCTTCGCATCGTCTTGTAGTGCCTTCGCATCATGCCTGATAACGAACTCCCATGCATTATGAGACTGTTGTGGAATACTTGGCTTGGCCAAGCCGGTCGCTAAGAGGCCGAGGATAGCTGCTGGTGCACCTCGCATGATGAAACTGAGCAAGAAAAAAAAGTCAACAGCTATGCTTCTCACTAGACTGCAGATAATCAGGGGCGATGCTTAGTTTATAGTTGACGGCGACCAAAACATCGTGTATCTTAAAACGCTCGACTAACTTACGCAATGCCCTGGATCACTTCTGTATTTACCACGACCCTCAGGTTACTCTCAATACGATGTGCCAAAACTGCCGTCGTTGATGATCACTCTGACTGTAGCATGATTTTTTTTGCCTATCACGCGCTCACCGTCGTTTATTATCAGTTCCTCGCAACACCTCTAAACTCATGTGGATTATGGCGGCGGAGATCGCTGTGCCAGGCGCCCGTTCACGCTCACCTCAGACATGGATCAACCACTTTCTCTGAGAGCTAACCACCGCATGTTTAAAGTCGTTCAAAGTGATGTTTCCTCCCAACAATACACGTGCGAGATGTTTATTCGACGCGCTCTTCCATGCTCTCAGGCAAGCATGTCTGAATTATCGCCAGGGCTGCTTTGCAGTCGGTCCAGGGTTGACGCCTTTGAAGCTGCGGAAGGCTGTTGTTCCGCAGCCGGCTTCTAATTAGCTGCACCAACGAGGCTGGCTACCCATAGCCCCTTATGTCTGTCTCAGACAAAAACGTTCCTTCCGCTCGTTTATGCAGACATTCGACTCCGATCGCTGAGTTAAGATGAAGACTACGACATTTTGGGCCATTGCCGGCCTTGCTGCCACTGCCGCTGCGCAGGATGCGCCTGCCACCACCACAGCAGCTGGCCCAGCACCGTCCTGCACCGCAAACCTCATCACCACGCTCTGCGACTACCCCGAACCCGAACTCGACTTTGCCGTTGCCGCCGACCGGGCGAGCTGCTGGGCCTACTGCGTGGAGCACACCGACTGCCAGTTTGTCGTCTTCTCCGAAGGCAACCCGTACACGGGCAGCGGCACCTGCTGGCTGTACCCCGGCCAGAGCTTTGACGCGAGCAAGGGCAAGGACGGTGGAAGCTGCTCGCACCCCTGGGCGTTCGTCTACGACACGCCCAAGTGCAGTGGCCTGCCTCCCAGCTACGCCGACAGCGTGCCGAGCCAATGCTCTGCGGCTGTGGCGAAGCCGTCCCCCATCGCCGAAGTATGCGGCTACCCTGCGCCGCCAGGCAACTGCTTTTATGACTGCGCGGCCGTCGAGAACGCCTCCCAGTGCCTGTCGCTCTGCGCGAAGAAAGACTCATGCAATTACGCCGTCTTCAATGCCCAAAGCGACTCCAAGTCCCCGTACCGCATGGGCAACTGTTGGATGTATACTGAGGGCTCGTTCGACAGCAAAGCCGGCAAAGCTTGCAGCGGTAAAACGGAGCAATATGTGTACAAGAACACATGTCCGCGCCCACCGCCTACTTCGACACTGGCTTCGCTCGCCTCTTCAACAGCCGTGGGTGCCTCTGCTGGCTCCAAAACGGGAGAGGCGTCTCCGCAGGGAACTGCTTCGGGTAATGGTACCAACGGTGCCATTTTCAAGGACGGCGCGTCGCACACTACCAACAGCCACAATGCCGCGCCCACCGCTCTGGCACTGCACGGCGGCTTGGCTATTGGCGCTGCCGTGCTAGCCTGGAATGGATTTTAAAAGCTATCTTTGGGCGCGCTTCTTTTCTGGAAGTTGTACTGTACATAAACGTTTGGGCAAGCGCTGTGTCCAACTCGCTGGTGCGTGCCGCCTCTACCACTGTCACTTGATCGTCTCAGCCAGTGATGTTTGACGCGCAACCGTTTATACCTCACATTGCACAATAATATTTAATAATAATGTTTAGAAACAACGGCTCCGAACCCACACGATTCCTCATACCATTAAAGCGAGCTCGCGGGCTGCGAAACTCGCCCACCCTCGTCCCCATTCGCGGCTTGTCAACTTGCTTTTGGCATCTTGTAGTAGACGTAAATCATGAGCAAAGATCCAGTCAGCATAAAGCACCCATTAAAAACCTGGCTCATCCAAAAGACGCGCTCCTCGATGTTATTTAGAGCAGATGTGACCGGAAAGCCAATCAAAGTGCCAAGAGCTGCTGCTGCTGACGATATTCCCATGCGAGTACCTACGAGTTCTTTATTAGGCGATAAGTGGCCGACCATGATCGGGTATATGACTGCAAGCGGTCCCATGAACAACGCAATCAGCACCGCCCAGACGATGGTGGACGCGACGGAATTAACAGCAACCCAACCGAAAAATAGGATGGTAGAGGCCAGCGCAAAGACGGACATTGTCAGTGCCGGTCCAAATCGGTTCGACATTGGCACCGCAATGTATCGGCCTGGAATGGTTGACGCATTACATATCACAAGGATGTAGAATGCAAGATTGGAGCTCGCGCCAGCTTTGGATTGCGCAAAGGTTGGCAGCAAGAAAAAAGGAACCCAGTACGCGATCCACATACAAAACAGGGCAAAACAAAATGCCATGAAGGCGGGATCACGGAACGCGGTGGGATCCAAAAGCGACCGCACACTGTCAGCCGTTTTGGGCTTTGTCGCAGGCAGCATGATGGCCATAGCCACGAGGAGCTCGGCGAGCGTAACGAAGCCAAGCACGCGCGTGGCCCAACCGAAGCCGGCTTTCGGCAACAGTGCAGTGAACATAATCGGGTAAATAATGCCGCCTAGATGTTTTAGTATGGATATATCCCCGCAGAACGGGCATGTACGAACCGAGGGCTGTGCCTGAAGTGGCGACGAAGACTGCCAGCGCCCGCGATTTGTGAAATATTGCCGTGACCATGCTGATGCTCGGCACATATAAAATGGCGCTTCCGACTCCAACGCATATGCCCTGCGACAGGAGTATTTGGTAATACTGCTTCGCCAAGCTAAGCATCATAACGCCGAGCACTGTCAACATGGTCCCCACGATCATGAGCTCTCGCATGTAGCCTCGATCGAAGATGGGACCAGTCACGACACCGCCCACTATACACCAGATGGCAGTCAGAAAAATGTCGCTGATTTCAGTATTTTCTTGTTACATCGTCACTTACGGATGAGTATGACTCCCTGGAGTGTGCCAACCCAAGCAATCGAGGTGGAGGGTGTGGAGACAAGCATATCAGTCTCATAATATTTTTCATACGAGCCATACGCACTCAGTAGACCCCTATCAGACGTTAACTATGCGTAGATGGCATCTTGGGGTTCGGAAGTGGAAGTTTACCATGTTGCAGTGTAGACAAGAAAGGCGCCCAAAACCTGCAGCCAGGCGTTCCAGCCCTCTGGTGCGGCATCCTGGCCTTGATCGGGCGGCGGTCGTGCATTACTGGCGGTGTTTTTCTCCGTATTTTCGATTGTATTGATGGGATGAACCGCCATGCAAGTAGCTCTTCAGTCTTAAGATTAAATAGCTGTAGATCTGCTGCGCTGTTTACTGTAAAGGCAATGGGTAGAGATGGAAGTTTGACTGCAAGTGGGCACAAAGTGCTGTAGGTAGAGCGAGCAACTGAGTTAAATGTGGGCAATGAATCTGACAAAGCAAGGAATGTGACGCTGCTCAGATTCGGAAGTGGCAAGGTGGCAGCCTGTTCGAGAGCCTGCTCGAGAGCCTGTTCAGCAGCCTGAATGCACCATGACGGCTGCAAGTGCTTCAGCAATGACATCATGGCGTGCTAAGTCAGGAAAGGCGTTCGAGGTCAAAAACCAGAGGGAAAGAAGAAGGAAAGAAGTTCTCTTCCTTTGTTAAAAGAAGAAGAAGAAAAGAGACAGAAGAGAGAAAACAGTTGTGGTACTTCAAACTACGTTGCTTACTGTTCTTCGAGCTCACTGAGAGCCATGCCGCTCGTCCATTGACTACGCTGGAGATCGTTCTGCGGATGCATCACTTCTATTCTTGAAACGCTGAAGTAAGGCGCATCCAATATCTACTTGGTGGGAACTAACTGGAATTTTAATGTATATTTGTATGCGTTTTGTGGGTGTCTGCTTCACACTTTAATTAGCCTCTTGAATGACCTTTATGCGGCCTTCAACAACCGGGCCCACGATTGGCAGGCCTTCCTCTGGATGGTGCCTCACGATGATTGCCGCTCTCGCCCTCTGGACGCCTTCTGCATGGTGGTCGGCAATCCTAGACTCCTCGTCATTCTCATTGCCTAGCTTGAAAATTTCCAGAAGCAAATTTGTATCTGTGATGGCGCCTTCTGTGTCCACCAAGGTCTCACATTCTTGAAAGCAGGTGTACCCGTCATACCCGGAGCCGATAAAGTCCACCATGGTGACTGTGTACATGTGATCCGGCATAAGAGGCTGCGGCATCTTATCCCTCGGGTGAAATAATAAATTGCGGACTCGAGAGCCTTCCGGTCTGCCCCAATCCAGCGTCATGCTCAGTCCACAGAGTTGGAGAAATCTTCCATCGGTATGGGCATCCGAAACGGAATTTTCCAAGGCCTGAAGAAGTACTCTTCCACTCACACGTTTTACCACAAAGGCGTTATCAAATGGACTGATCTCGATGACATCGCGAATGCAGAGAGGCACTCCATCGTTGCATTCCACAATGCGGTCGCAGCGCACAGCACCGCTGTTCACGAAACCAATGTCGGTATCGTAAAATGCCCTGACAGCATCGGCTAGCATATTTCCCAAGTTTGTTTCACAGCTGCGAATGATATTCATTCTCCCGTCAAGTGGCACGTCAGTGTGGAGCAATGGCTGCGTGACGACTTGTTGAATCTCGTTGTGAGTCATCCGAAGAATATCCAACGTCGCCTGACAGGTGGGTATTTCGGTGTAATTGGGCAATCTCTTGAGGTTCTCTATTTGCCGCACTACAGTCATAATTTAGTCATTGATCATAACGCCATGTACTTGTGAAGCCTTGCACTTACGAGACTTGCTGAGGATGGTAGCCTCGCCATCATTCCTGTCGAGTCGCATCCGCATGATAGACAGGCCTCTCCAATCCATGCCACTTTTAATAATTCGGAAATCTCCTTCGGACTCAGTTATAGCTTCATCTTTATGATCGATCCCAGATTCAACAATCTCGGGGTTCGAATTCCCGTTCGCTAGATCTCGTCGCACAACGTGGTGATCGTGACCTCCCAGTATCAGATCGACCTTTTCAGGCCCAGTAAGCGTACTATTCAACACATCAAGGTCCTCTACTAGCCGCATATGGGTTACTGCGATCACCAAATCGCATTTCTCTGACAGCCGAAGATGTCTAGCTACTCGTTGGGCGACCTCGGCAGGGTTCACAATCGTGCATTCTGGTAGATGCTGGCAGTTGGACGGCCAGTCACTGCTCTCGGTATTAGCAAATTTACAGGCTCGGAGACATTCCTATAACGTGTATTAAATACGTACGTGCCAGCCAGTCCAAATAACCCGATTTTGTAACCAGAGAGCTCTGTCACCACGTATTCTTTGGCGCCAGCAAGAAGACGATGCTGTCCCTCGACAGTCGCAGGAGCAACTGCATTAGCCAACGTCCACGGAAAGGAGATATTCTTGTTCAGCTCTAGTAGCCGTTCTTCGCCAAAATCGAAATCGTGATTTCCGTAGCACGCGACATCTAGCTTGAGACTGCTAAGGAGCGGCGCCATGTGGTCGCCGCGCAGAACAGCTGCTTCCAAGGACGGCGAGAATGCGTCTCCGCTGAAGACGCGGAGGATATTCTCAGCGCAGTCTCTATCATCATGTGCAACAAGATTTGGGTCAGCGAGCACAGATGCAAACTTGGCAACGAGCTCTGAATCTGAAATATGATACTGGGCGTGATTGATCTCTGCGTCAACGCTGGTTCCTTCCGGTCGCGATTCGCATCTAAAGCTACTCACCACGTCATTGAAGTGTAGAATAGTGAGATGCATTTCAACTTCCAATGTTCCACCCAGAGGTAATCTTCTGGGACAAAAATGCTTTTTGCGTAGATGCGCAATACTAATTCAAATGATGTCCTGCTTTTCACGGTCGTGGGGATGTTTTGGATTTTTTTTAGGTACCTAATACTATGCGGAGGGCTTTTTACAGCGCTCATGTGCTGTGCTAACCCCACAGACCATTTGCTGCAACAAGCTACTGGGGATTCGCATGCGCGAATAGCCGTTGTGTTTGAAAGATTGTGCTATCGATGCTCTCTTGATATATTATAGTTATATCAACACTGCTAGTGCTCATAATTGTGTTCATTATCAATTGCGTTGCGCTGCGGCAGCCGATGTAGAAATAGCTCACAGAACGACGCCCACCAGGGATCTTTACCGCGATTTGGAATATGCCTTTGCGCTAACAAATAATGTGTAGCTCTGTCAGGCTCTAGATCGACTAGTTCAATTTGCACGCATCTCGTTCACTTTGGACATTTCCATCCAGGAGTCGCTTGAGAGAAACGTGGAGTTAGAGACAATGTGGCCGCAAAACGGCAGCGCACTATCGAAATAAACCAATCATAAATGCCGCTGGCTCATACGCAGCAGAGTATTGATCAATCTATAGGTGGAAAAAGAGATGGCAACAGGGGCACCGTAAGACGGGAACTAGTTACCAGGTACGGGGCAGTCTCACGCATTTGGCACGCCCGCTACTGTTTTCCCGAGCGATTCCACACGCCGATGCGACTTACACATACTTTTGATACGCACTATCCCAAGAAATAAAGAACCTATGAGTCGCGTAAAGCGAACGTACCTTTAAGTAGAGTACTTTATTTTAACTTATGTGATATGTACTATTTCTACAAAGTCGGTTGGCCCAAAGCAAGAGCCATGGTGAGTTGACGTAGAAAGCGGTTGATTATATGAACAATTGAAAGTATGGTATATACACAGGTCCAGAAATCCCAAAAGATCGGATACACTTAGAATCCGGCTGCCTGGCAAACCTGTCTAGCGAGAGGGATGCGCTTGGCGTAGAGGTTTCCGGCTTCCGCTCGCTGAACCGCCTGGTCCAGGGCGGAGATCTCCATGGTTTGCCAGCCCTTGATTCCCTTCATGACGGCAAGGAACTGGCGAGTGCTGCCGGAAGCAGACATGTCAGTCTTGATGTCGGGGTAGAACGCCTTGCGCTGCTGGAACATGCCTAGAGTAATATTAGCGTTTATGGTCATTCCATTTGCTTTACAGCCATATTCGTGGACTACTTACCAACACTGTCCTGGTCACCTCCAACCTTGTCATGGGGGAACTTGAGCGATTCAGGGACTCTGTTGTTGGCGTAGATCTGCAGCTCAGACTCCTGCAGAGCAGTGCTGATAACAGCCAGGCAAGCCTGCTTGTTCAAGCCTTCTGCGCGGACCTCGCCAATGGCAGCCTTGGCGTTACGGCTCTGGACATCATTCAGACCAGGGTAACCGCGAGCCTCAATGGCAGGGACAGCGGCGGCCCAAGCACCAGTGGACATGAGGCCAGTGACGAAAGCGACGGTGAACTTCATTGTGAGAAATGTGAAGAGGTAAAAAATTTAAGAGATTTTGATGTAAGGAAGTGCTTGTTTCTAGAGATGATACGAATTTCAGAATAGGATAGTCTTCACTTTAAATACTTTGAGCAAACACCCGAGCTTCCGTCTCAGTCGGCATGGGAAGCCTCCACTATGGTCTCGATGTTCTTAATGATTCCAAAGTCAACCCGTAACCGTGTCTTTTTAGACGTCTTACTAGATGATAATGGACCGATGTTACGCGATGAACCCCTAAAAGCTTGTCTTTTATGCAGACATTCGCACGTGTAGGAAGCAACTGCAGTAGGTAAAAGCTGTAGTGGGGTGAGGTCGCGTCGGCTACACCGGATTGAAACGCATAAAACCTCCGTACTGGGGACCCAACGCCTTTTTGTCATCGGAAAAATTATTTCCTGCTCTGGAATAAAAGCTAATATCGATGCGGAGAGCAAGTGGTCCAAAATAGGTAGGTGGGTGATAGGAAGAGACGGAAGATCGACAGCGAAACCACACGGTGCGTGGGGAATGAGACGTTACCTCTTCCTTCGCAATGCTGGTTCTGCTGACGGCCTACGAACAGGTCAGATTGTGCCTGCGGATCACTTCGGCTATTCTTCCGCCAGTGCGCACCGAATACAAGGTGCGAATGACTCGGAGTTTCAATATTGCGAGGCCAATTGAAGTCAATTATGTTTACATGTTCTTTTGCCTATCGCGGCACGGCAGTGGCTAGTACCCTCGGGTCTTGTTGGCGTCTTCTCTCCAACACCATTCCTGTAAGTGGTCGACTATCCGGGGTGGCTCGGCGGCGGAATCTGATTTAAGCCGGACGTGAGAAGATTGAGACGCTAATATAGCAGGAGTGGTGGGTAAGCAGAGCTGATGAAGGCGGCCTCCATTCACTGATAGGGTATATGCACGCAGTGTTACGAGGTTGCTTCGAAGGGATGAGCAGCGTTGGTGGCCGACGGGCCGCTTAGTGTTATTCCTTTATACTTAATGCATGGCTGTTCTGGATTTTCCTGCATTCAACTCCGGCACGATTTTATCTCACTTTCAGGAAAATCAAATTATCACTAGTAAAGAGTCTCGAATTGAGTCAATGTTCAGCTACACTACCCTGTAGCTTGGATAGTGTATTGCAACGTGATGCTTTTATCGGCATGTCCGGACTCAGTGGCAGCCAGAAATATCCTGACCCATCGAGAAGGTAGCATATGAGGCGAAATTTTAGGCATTAATCAGCGCGAGTTGTATGGTTCGGCCGTGCTGTGCAAACAGCCAGGGCGTGCAGAGGCTTCGTACGAAACGAAGTAATGGGGTGGTGTCAAGTTCTGCCCTGCTAAGTAGCCAACGCTGGTGGTGCTGCTGCTGGTAAAAGCTCGGACGTAAACTATCGAGTCTGTCGCCTCAGCCATAAGCTATTAACAAAGAACCCGAGTTCTCGACTAGCTAGTGCAGCTCGCCATGCCGTAAGCCCAGTTTTAGTCATGGTAGTATTCGGGCCGTAGGACAGAGATCTGTGCCTCGTAGGGCCTCGACCGCTCCCCTACACTTAAACCTCGCTGTGTGCGGATTCCTTTGGACTTTGGGAGCCTATACTGCCGGCCACTGCTGAACCGCACTCAATTGCACCTGACTGGTCATCCAGGCGCCCATGTTTCCAGCGTTCGTCGCTGTTTTTGCATCCCACAATTCAAAGTGCAGACGCTATACCCACCAACGGATGAGACGACAAGGCTGCAGAGCGCTCTAGCTAATATCCAGATGCTTCCGTAAAACCCGAAGACGTGCATACGGTGGCACCGCGTGGCACTAACCTTTTTTTTTGCTCCTGCAGGAATCGATTGCTCCATCGTGGTGGCGCAGGCTCTTCGCCGTTTTAGGGAATCGGCCGTTGTTCGGGACGCCTTCGCTGTGACGCCGGCCAGCCAGTTATTCTTAGCGGGCAGATGATTGTCTTTACCCTCTCGCCTTGTTCTGCACCAAGAATTTGATATGCGAAACGCGCGCCGGCTAAAGCATTGACGCGTTTTGTTTGATGAGTTCCTCTATACGCCAACTCCTTCACTCCTTAATTGTGGACACTTCGTACTGTGGTACTGTCTGATAAAATTTCCTTCGAAGAGCGAGTCTATATTCTCACCAGTCTGGCTGACTCGGCTGCCAGGCTCGCCGTAGTGGGGCCACTTTCGAGGTGAGCAATGATCGATGAGCTATTGACCGCGTTAGGGCATGAAGCTGATCGACGCATACTTAGAAGCAGACAGATTCTATGATAATACGCGAGAAGTGCACTTCCATGCGGGCGTGGAGAAATGCAGCATGCCAAAACAAATTGGTAGTCTCCGCTGGCAGTTTCTATTGTCCATAGATGCTTAAGAACCTCATTCATTTATTACGGACCGAATCCTATGAGAAACAGGAGGCGCGGAGCACAGCCGCATGGGCCGACTATTCAGTTCAACATCAATGTATAGAAGCAAACCATCATCTATCTTCAAATTTAGACCCACCATCTAGCTGAATCCTTTCAAAGACTCTATCCTTCGGCCGAATAATATTGCTCAATCGATGCTCGCCCTACCTGTGTAGGAGACACTATGCTAGTCTGTAAGCCGTCACTAGTAGCTGCAGGATTGAATGGAGAATTCTTCATTGACGAGTGATGGAAAAGACTATATAAACCCCAAGCCTCTCCTTGAAAATCAAATTGTGTCATTATCAACAAAGCAATCAGCTTCCAATCACACACACCATCAAAACTCCTCGACCTTCAAGTCCAACACACCAGCAACAATGAAGTTCCAGGTCCTCGCTGCCTTCGCCGCCACCCTGGCCACCCAGGTCATGGCTGCTTCCGAATCTACGGACGGCCCCCAGATTGTCAAGATTGACAAGAACTTCCCCCACGGTATCGGCGGTGCTCTCGACAAGGTTGACCACCCTGGCAGCAACAGCAAGCAGACCAACTCCGACCGTATCCGCATCACCTTCCAGAACCGCGACAACACCTCCATCATCATCGGTCACTCTGTTGACCCCAGCTCCCCTAACGCCGGGAGCTACGGTGACTTCCACCTTGGTGTTAACCAGGAGCGCACCATGGAGTACTTCAACGGTTTCCGTGGCATGGCCCACATCAACCTGGACAGCCCCGGCTAGTGAGTTTCCCACTACTGCTCTGTCGATTTCTTGCATCGCCGATCCATCTCTACCTATACTTAGAAGCTAACAATCTTACAGCCGTCTGACCAAGGCCGATGAGTCCGGTGTCGAGCTGTCCTATGTCAGCTCCCCTGGCATTGGCCTGGCTGGTGACGTCGACGTCAGCTACGTGTAAGCTATCTATACCTAAAGTTATAGCTTCTTATTGCAATATTAATCAAAATTTCACAGTGACGGCTTCTCTCGTGCTATCAGCTGCAAGTGCGTTGACAACAACCGCACTGTCGGTTGCTCCAAGGAGCTCTGGGCTGAGCACCACTGCCCGGTAAGTCGCACATTCACATTACGAGAAATGCGTTCCAAAATGAACTTGACTCTAATATTTAATAGAATGACAACGGTGTTGGTTCTTGCAGAAACCCCAAGCGCAGCGACGACTTCGCTACTTCCCCCACTGACTTCTTCGCCCCTTGCACTTACCACGGTGGTGCTTTCACCTACCCCCGCGCTGATGCCAACACTCTCTACAACGGCTGCCCCTCCGAGCGCTACATCTGCTGCATTGGTCACGGGGACGAGTGCATGGGCTACAACAACAACCCCCGGTAAATGCGATAAAACATGCTGCCATGGCTACGCTTGGAACAGCTTGAACTGCTATGTTACTAGCAACAGTATTTTGTCCATAGACTCTTAGATTTCTCTTCTTGTTTATACTTCTTTTAGCTCTCACTGTCTCTGACGAGCTCCGTAAATATCATGAAGTCTTTACCTTTACTCTCATTTTCAGCTCAATGTGATCTTTGTAGAGTCAGGTCTTGCCATCCATGGCTCAAGAGTGTGCTCAGAACCCTTCTACCAATCATCGCCAAAGTATTCAAAAAGCTATTAAATGCAGAAGATGTCTATCCTACGGTCCGAAGTGACTAGCCTGGCTGATATTGAATAGTTAGAGGTCTTGTAACGAATTTCATCGCTTTTTACACATAGCCATTTTGTTCACGTCCATCGCAGAGCTAGTACCCAAGAGTTGTGTACTTGGCAAAATAATGTATTAATGCAGCCTGAGGCACACCGTCCCCAACAAGATCCCCTTTGAGAAATGGATTCAACGTCAAGTATGTATTCTTGGAAGCAAAATAACAAGGCCGACACGATACCTCGGCCAGTGACTAGTTCTACCTCTCATCCACCTAAGGTTGTATTCACAAAAACAAAAAAGAATCGGAAGCAACAACATTCAATCATTGAATAATCTAGTCAATCTATCTACACTGAAACCCGAGTTTACAACAAGCTCTATACAAAGACACTCCAGTTAGCACAAAGAATCCCACCCATCCCGCCAGTACGCTGATCCAAATTACCTTCCTCACCAAAAGTCATAGGTCCTATTATTTCGTGACAATGTCACCAACAGACACATGGTGGACGCATTCCTTGTCTTGGCCGGGAACGTGGAGAGAGGTGCTGGAGCCGCCCAGTCGACCATATTTCTGCATAGCGCGGAGCTGGTGCTGCATCTTCCACCAGTTGGGGTCGACTCCCATAATTCCACCGGGAACGTTTTCATCAAAGATCGACACGACTGTGACTTGGGCAAGGTTCTCGATCATGTTAGACTGGGCGTAATTGTCCGGAACGGCCGAGTCTTGCTGGTAGCCGTCCCACAGATCTTGGAAGTTGTCGCCTGGGAATCCGCCCATGTTGGTGGAGTGAGCAGTCTCGTGACACAGAACGCTAATCATACGTCCATTTGCGTTTTTGATCATGATGGTACCACCGGCATTGTAAGCCGAAGTTCCACTATCCGGAACATCGATAAGAAGCCGCACCCACTGGCGCATGCCAACAGGGACCTTGCTGAATTGGCCAGCGATAGTCTCGGCGCTGACGGGAGCAGAACGAGTGTGGCAAAGCAGCCAAGGCTCGGCACACTATTAAAAGCCGCGTAAGAATGTGTATCACTGTTTCAGAAGTATCTTTTGGGACTTACATCAGCGTAGTGCATTTCATAGACGTCGATGTCATTGGCGTTGTCAACGCGATCGCGGCATCTTGACGCATGAGGTTAATATAGTTGAACATTCACAGTAAAACCGTGCAATCTCACTCTCTTGGAATACGGTTGTCGTTCCATTTGTTCAGCGTGAAAGAAATCTCGGGCAGCCAACGCTGGAGACCGTCTTCAATGAAGTCCAGGTTAGGATGAATTGACGGCTTATTAAGGCGCGCAGACCAATCTCCCTGTGCAAGCGCCACAGAGGCAAAAAGTGTTGCTGAGATGGTAGTGAAATGCATTTTGAGATGATGCCGCTCCTGGTGTATTGAGTATGGACTGAACTCACTTTAGCTGCTTGGGGCTGATCGATCTGCCTCCTAGTACAGCAGAGAGTGCAAGTTATATATGAAAGGCGGTGATCACATCGACTATCACCTATTGCGACCTGAATTAAAAGTCTTTCGGCTCTACAGCTAGCCGGGTCAAGGAAGAGGCCTCAAGGCATTCGAAGGATTTAGTGGTGTCGCTTGGCTTACGCTGGCCATTGAGAGCACGGGAAAACTTGTCAGGTTAATTGAGTCGTGATAGACTTGTAAGATGCAATCCTTTCTGTCAACAAATGAGCATAGTCTACGTTTAGTAGGAGAATCCTTCTTAAAATTTGACGAGCTAAACGAGGGCGCCGGCTCCTCAGGCTCTACTCGTTATGATAGGGCTGCGTTATAACTTGCCAGCTTTTAGGAGTGCTGGCCAGGATGTATACAAATACTTATATGTACCATCATGAGTGCTAAATTTGAATACATTTAAATGTATTTGTAGAAATAAATTAAGTCGGTTTTACATCCTTCCTGTTGTTCTCAAACATCATTAGTATTCTGGTACTATTCTAGTATTAAAGGGCGGTCACGGTTAGACGCGATGCTACAAGGTAGAAGTGTAATTATCACCGCATCGAGCAAAATGGCGTTCCGCGAAGCTTGTAGGCTTTTCGAACTAGGCTGCCGTAGTTTTTTTTTCAGAGTTGGATTCAAGGTCGAATTCCCATCTTACCGGATTTGAATAGTTTATTCCCTTCCTTTCGTCTCTTCTAAGACAGCTCCATCGTCTTCCTTGTGCAAAATAGCATGTCGACATTGCGCACCCTAGGCGCACCTAAAAAGGCTTCTCCGACCGTATTTGGAAGACTATATCATTTCTAGCCCAACTCAATAGATCCTGCATTTTGTATAGATCCTGTATTTGTCGTATAGTAGGAGCCTTAAATCCTTTCAGTTTGGCGTCCGATCCATGAGGGAGTAGCGTCATGGAGCCACGATATCCTTGGCCTATCAGAATGGGCGCCTGCAGCCTGCTCCTTGGCTGAGATTTATCTGAAATCGTTTAAGCAATTTATAAGTGTACCTAGGGATTGAATTGATATTGCCGGCACTAGGTGGAAGGAAGTACAGCCCATGGGGCACTAAAAATAATCCTATCTGCGCAATAATTGACGGAGAGAATCGACTTGGCTCGCCTCGCCCAGGGAATAGCTGAATCTGCTTGACAGGGCCACTGCTTTCTAGGATTTCGGTCTGCCTGGATGCGGTGAATACCGACCACGTATTTCTTAATCCTTGAAGTTTTGTACAACAGGAACGCGGTGGTCTTTAAGCGGAAATAGGAGTTGAGAGAGGGGGGAAATAATACAATTCACATTTTGAAGTGGACATGGCTTGCGACCGCACCAAATTATTTTGCAGTGCTATTCTGCCTTGTTTTCCCACAATGAGGTACAATTGTGGAACTCTGGGGTACTGACAGGCGGTAATCAAGCTAATTGCTGAATGCCGCAACTTATTAGTGCACCCAACTTAGTTCCATCGGTTACTGCAGCGGCGTCGCTGACAGAGTGCCTTGGTGTCAGCATCAGTGGCGCGAGGATGCAATCCTTCGACCATTTAGACCACTTCGGAGTTGTATTCGGCGGAATGAACTGCATAGTCACTTACCAATTGTGTAAAGGTCCGTCTCAGGTTGCCTTGCGGGTTGTTACTAGCTCTACCTGTCGTGACAAGAATATAAATGATCGACATTGCAGCTTAAAAAAATTCTTCTGTATCATTCACAACTTCAGTTTCCATACTCCGATCAACTTCCAGTTCTATAACTCTATAATCACAATGCGTTCTACTCAAAACGTTGTTGCTGCCGTCCTGGCCCTTGCTACCCTCGGTAGCTGCGTCCACTTCACGGACAGCTGTGATGACACTTCGCTCTCTGGCACTACTCTGTCGGGCCACTGTGGTGACAACAAGGGCAACAGCCCCTATAGTAGTCTTGACATCGGCCAGAAGATTGGCAACCAATGGGGTGTTTTGAACTGGGGAACGTAAGTATTTGCTTTGCTTCTGTAAACTCGGCGACATCATCACGTTTACTAATTCACGGCTTGCTGCCTAACTAGTGCTGGTTTCCAAAACAGCTGCAACGAGATTGAGTACAACTCTTGGAACGGTGTTCTATCTGCCAAGTGCGGCAACGGCGCTGGTGGTGAACTTCGTACTGTTCTGAACCTGAGTATGTCTTTTTCGCTCCAGCCATTATAAGAACACTTTCTAACAGTCGAATACAGACGACTACATCTCCAACAACTTTGGCCAACTCGCTTTTGACTAAGCGCCCTTGCCGTAGATTGTGAGAAAATAAAGCAATTTTGGTGATTTAATGCAAGGAGTTTTTATTATAGACTTGACAGTATATATAACCATTTCAAAGTAACACTGTTTCAATACGACTTGCAATTGCGTCTTTCACTGATATAACATACTCTATGCATTTTCTCAGCTTTCAGAACCGGCCCAAGAGAGTTCTTTTCCGGCTTGTGTGGTTCATGAGTTGGTTGCTTGTAATCACCCCTCTTACAAATTGACATGGGCAATGGAGGCCCTGCTAGTGCTGAGCATAGCCTCCTGCGCAAGGCTCACTTGGTCTTTGTTCCACAGAAACTACCACATCTGCGCAACGAAAGCTATTTACTGGAGAAGGAAATATCATTCTAATTTTAAGAAAATCGTGCTAACCTCATTCTTGCGTTTAATTTGCTTTTTATCCTTCTCATCAGCCCCCACTTTCAATAATCGCACATATGTCGTCACTCTCATCGAACCATCGTTGTTACGCAGGCTCGAGCAACAAGTTGATGTGCGCTGCCAGGAAATGGTACTCAGGCGGGGAAGCCTGCTAGCTCTGCGTCATCCTCCGCCACCAGAGCTGCGCTCAATACAGCCATCGCGATATTATTATCATTCTTGTTTTTCGCTAGTTACTCCTTAGAGAGTGATAAAATGACCACCCATCTGGCAGCAGTTTCTGTGGCCCCCGGCCAGCCCTTCGAAGTCCAAAGTCGGGTCACACCAAAGCCAGGGCCGGGCGAGCTGCTCCTCGCTGTACGATCGGTCGCCCTAAATCCCGCAGACAGCATCATGCGAGCTACCGGCCTCTTCATACAGAGTTTCCCGACTGTTATTGGTTTCGATGTCGCCGGAGTCGTTCTCGAGGCCGGCGAAGGCGTGCCGCTCAAGGCCACGGACAACGACCAGTGCGTCTTCTTTGAACCTGGTGTCACCAGGGTGGCTGCCTACAGTGGCGCTGTCTGGCAAGGTGGTGACCCCGACTACGGCATTTTC
>PHFE01000008.1:1527715-1591584 GCA_002796755.1 Paracorniculantispora psalliotae
GCTGCCTTGTACCATGGCAACACGCTGCAGTCCTGCCTAAGGATTTTGCTTCTTGGAACCTAGCAGCGACTTTGCCCGTTTCTATACAAGTCCCTCTATCTGCTTGGGATGCCTTGGGCATCACACCCTCAGAGCCTGGCCCGAGCCTGGCACAGAAGGAAGCGCTCTTAATCTGGGGAGCATCCTCCAGTGTCGGAAGCATGGGTGTCCAGCTCGGCCGATTGCAAAAGCAAGCCGACTCATTCATCGGCGCGGTGTATGCCACGGCCGGGTCGGCGAACCATGAGTACATCAAATCTCTGGGCGCAGATCGGGTTTTCGACTATAAGAGTTCAGAAGTGGTCGATTTAATCATCTCCGCAGCAAAGAATGATGACTTGGTTATTCGCCACTGCTTCCTTGGCATGGGAGACGTTACATCCTGCCAAGCAGTGCTGTCGGCATTTGCTCAAGTTGGTGCGAAGATTGCTTCAGCGCCAGTTGTTCCTCCCGAAACGAAGCAGGTAGATGGAGTAGAGATCGTCTTCGTTCAACCCCCGGCAGAGAAGACGGAAAGGCTCGCCCATTTTCAGAAATGGATGGGGCTCCTGAGCAAACACATCGCCGCTGGGGCTATCAAACCCAGCCCGGAGCCTAAGCTCGTCGGCACCGGCTTGGATGCCATCAATGGTGGCCTGGACACTTTGTCTAAAGGGGTTAGCTGTTCGAAGCTCGTTGTACAAATCACGGAATAATCGGTAGAAGTGAGAAGTGCCACGCTGCTAAACGTGGCAATTAAAACTGCGTTATAACCTCCACTTGGTTCAATTATGAGATACATAGACCTGGATGTCGTAGTGGCCAAAATAGACAAACATTATACTTGTTTTGCTTGAGATACTCTAACTTTTAGCCTGATTCATATCCCGTTTCCACTGCTCCTTGATTTCTTGCAGTAGCCCAGGAACCGCGTACACATCAACTGCCGTACTAGCCATAGCTTTGGCGACTCTCATTGCGCGATCGAATGCGCCTCTTGTTTTCGATGCCTTCTCAAAGTCTGGACTGTGAGGCTGGCCATTTTCAGGCCCCGGAGGAATCGCAAAGCTGACATTCATACTCGGCAGAGCGTAGCTCAGATTGCCTTGATCTGTGCTGGACCTGACCCAAGTGTACTGCCCGGGTGCAGGAAGCGGCGGGTCGGGCGCGTTTGGCATGTCATACCAATGTTTTGCGAATGAGGATGCGAGGACTCTGTTGGGCATATGATCGAGATATCCTGGTCGAATTTGTATCTCAACTGTGGCGCCAGTCGCCTCGGCTCCGGCACGGAAGCAGCCCTCTACCTTTTGCTGCAGCTCGTGAAGGTGCGGCGCCGTTGCCGCACGGAGAACAGCAGCACCCGCGGCGTACTCATGGATATAGTTTGGCTTGTTGCCGCCGTTGGTAATCTGCACACCAATAAAATCATCTGACCGGGTTTGTTGTCGCATCGCGGAAATGCCATTGTATGCAAGGACCATTGCGTCCAGGGCGTTTACACCTTGCCATGGGTTTTTCGCCGAATGCGCCGCTTTGCCGTGGTACTCCGCCTTGATGCTCGTGAATGCTGTTGTTCTGACCATTGGGCTGTTGTTGAGAATTCCAGGGTGCGAAATGAGTGTCACGTCGGTATTTTTATAAGCGCCTGCTTCTAGGCACCTAATCTTGCCACCGCCTCCCTCTTCAGCCGGTGTGCCAACAATCATGACTTTGCCTGGCAGGCCTTGCGTTTCAACTATTTCCGCTGTGGCGAGGCCGGCGGCCACAGAAACCATTGCAATCAGATTGTGTCCGCATGCATGTCCAAGATCCGGCAGTGCATCTAGATTTGGTTAATAATAACCTCCAAATGTTCAATAAAGTCGAATGACCCTTACCCATTTCCGCGTTGAAGGAGACCACAGGTCCTGCGTGCCCAGTATCGAACTCTGCCACCCACGCCGTCGCCATTCCGTATGCCGACGGAGTTACCTTCCAGCCTTTTCGCGATTTCATAAACTTAGTCAGAGCATCGTGCGCCTTGAACTCCTTGTAGCCGAGCTCCGGATTGTTGTGGATGAAGCAGTTCAACGGCCATAGGACATGTTCCAATTCATCAATAAAGGTATCGATGTCGGCAAGGTGCCCTGTCAAAGATTGAGATGTCGCTGGTGCATCGCCAAGTTTTTCCACAAAGATATAGTCTTCTTCCATGCTGTTGAATGCCTGCCAGTATGCAACGGACAAGTTGATCGAGTCTAGGTCAAGTTTCAGTGGGCGCGCACGCTAATAACGACGCTGGCCCCATCTCCCAAGGCATGCAACCTAACTGAACCGTAACGACGTGCCGCAGCAGGTTTACAGGCCTGCTGACTCATTTGTAGCCGGTTTCTGGTGGCATTTTGGGGGCAAGCGGAAACCTGATAGTAACAAGAGCTGTCAAACGGCTCCCATCGGATATAAGCCTTGCCAAAAAATTACGCAAGGTTGCAGCTATCGATCTGTAGCTTATATTTAAGCCCTGCCTAGCCTCATTGTCAACCGCAGCCAGACATTGAAACTCGCCCCCAAACCAGACATCATGGCTGCTCAAGTTGCCGCCCCAAAGCACAATGTAGCAACCACATTAAACTACTGGGACGACCCAGGTGATGGATCGAAGCCGACACCGATTTTTATTGGCAAGGGTCGCATCAGCAATAAGCGACCGCACAAAGCTTGGGATTTTGTCGTCTCGGACGTCAACGGTGATGAGCAGCAGTACACACTCGACAGCCACGGATTTCAATACTGCCAAAGCAAAAGCAACGAGGCGCTGTTCACCGACGAGCAGCAGATCAAGGCCGGCTACTACGCTGAATGCGAAGAGCTGATTAAAAAAGTTACAGGCGCTCGCACAGTTCACATCTTCAACCACAAGGTGCGTCGTGGCCCGACGCAATGGCACCACCTGGGGCTGCAGAACCTGGCCAACCGCGGGCCCGTCACCCGGACGCACGTGGATCAGTCGTATGAGGGCGCTGAGCGACGACTGCGCTGGGAGCTGCCTAGCGAGGCCGACGATGTCATCAAGAGACGATATCAAATCATCAACGTCTGGCGTCCCATCCAGCCCATCCTCAAAGACCCAATTGCGGTCGCGGACTCACGCTCTGTGCCGGACCAGGATCTCGTCGGCGCGGAGATGACTGAGGACGACTTTGTCGGCGAGTCGTGGGTCGTCCGGCATAACCCGGCGCACCAGTGGTACTACAAGCACGGCATGACACCAGAGGACGTGCTGCTCATCAAGTGCTTCGACTCGGATGAGACGGTCGCGCGCCGCGCACTTCACTCCGCCTTTGAGGATGCCCAGTACCGGGATTGCGAGTCTCGCCAGAGCATCGAGGTTCGCTGTCTGGTATGCTACTAACTAACTAATCCTTGAGGGTCAAGGAGGGGTCGAGTACCCCGCTCCCGGCACACACACGCAGAAACTCTGAAGCTAGCAGAGTTGGCAGAGCGGGGTTTGCCTCTTGCGGGCCTATCTTGCGCTGTTTATTAGCTAGCTATCATACATGCAATATAAATACGAATGCAGACTATTTTTACTTTAGTGCTCTCTTTCCCTGTAGCAACGACTCGAGACTATATAACACCAGTCTCCTCTCTTTGCGCCGTCGCCACCATCGCACCGCGAACCCCCTCTTTTCACATACAGAAAACTTATTCTTAGTGCAAATATACAATATGGCTCCCACACTTGATGCTCCTCAGACCGTCGACTGGATGGGCAAGAAGGTCCCCGTCTGGTCCATGCCCACCATCAACTACGGCCTCATCCTGTCGCAGGACCCCAGCGAGGTCGACAAGCTGGTCAACGCCTGCAAGGAGGAGGGCTACTTCTACCTCGATCTCCAGGGCATTGACGGCCGTCGCATGCTCGCCGACCAGCAGGACACCCTGACGCTGATGAAGCGCTTCTTCGATGCCCCCATCGAGGCTAAGAATGAGTTTGGTCTCATCTCTTCGCATCTCGGGTATGCATCGCCTTTGCCGTATGATTCCATCCCCACAATTTCGCTAACCGTAAGCGTTGAACAGCTACGAGCCCGTTGGCAGCCGCACTGGTGTCGCCGCCGGCTCCAAGGACGGTTACGAGATGCTCAAGGTGTCTCGCGATGAGATCCAGCGCGACAGCCCCAAGATCCCTGCCCCCGTCAAGAACAGCGGCGATCTTCGCATCCTGGAGAACTCCATCGGCAGCTGCAACACTGTCACCAAGGTTCTCCTGTCGGCTCTCTCTACCGGCATGGGCCTCACCGGCGCCTCTCGCTTCGAGAACTCCCACCGCAACGAGAAGCCCTCGACCACTACCGTTAGTCGTCTTCACTGCACCTCATCTCCTCAAATACTAACCCCCACGTCTACAGCTCTCCATGATGCACTACCTCCCCACTGAGCTTGCTGGCGAGAACCGCATCGGCCACCAGAAGCACACTGACATCAGCACCCTCACGCTGCTCTTCAGCGAGCAGTGGGGTCTCCAGGTCCGCCCGCCCGGCACCTGCGGCGCCCGCGAGATGGGCTTCGTCGCGCCCAAGCCCGGCTGCGCCTTCGTCCATGTGGGCGACTCGCTGCGCTTCGCCAGCGGCATGCAGTTCCAGAGCTGCATCCACCGCGTGGTGCCGTTTAACCCCACGGAGCACCGCTACTCCATCGCCTACTTCCTCCGCGCCGAGGACGACACCATGTTCATCGACTCCGAGGGCCGCGCCATTACCGCGGGACAGTGGCACGACGAGAAGTTCAAGGCCTTTACCGACCCGGAGGTCTGGCAGGCCATGGCGCCCAAGTCCATGATCCTCGGCGGCATGAAGGAGGACGGCGAGGATGCGCCCCTCACTGGCCTGGCTCCGGCCGCCTCCGCTCAGACTCCCGTGCCGACCAAGGCTTAATTTTTCAACGGGAAGAGACACAAATGGTTGTAAAATAAACTCTGTTAAATCCTAAACGCGTGGCTAGTAGGCCTCGGATACAATGCAATCAATCAAGTACCTGCCGCCCGCCTTGCAGTGATATTTTCCCACAGCCCGGTAGCTCACCAAGCCAAGGCTGCCAAGCCGCCTTCATGGACCAGCCTACGTAAACTCTAGGCACTTATTAAGAAAACTCACTCAGGTTCAGAGACTTCTTCTCGCCCAGCCAAATGGCACGTTCTGTGTGATCGCGCACCTCGGCCGCCACCATAGTTTCTCCCTGCTCTGGCTCCGTGTTGGGGTGCACCAGCACGGAGAGCGGTCCACGCCAGACTGCCAGCCACGGAATAAAGGCACCAAACTGCGCTGGCGTATGGACGGTCACCTCAAACATGGCAGTAGGATGCGGGCCAATCGGGCAATCCCACAGCTTGTAAATGCGTAATTCTGCGACTGTGCATAGTCAGCGTCCGATCTTGGTCTGCTCCGGGTCCTTCACCCGTTCGGTCGCACACGTACACTCGCGGCGGATGCGCTCGTAGAGCTCCCCCGCGTATTTAGTCTGGTCCTCGCTCGTCTGGTCATAGTACACGTGAACGTCACTTGCGCCCTCATTAGCCCCAGATTCTGCGCTCAAGTCCACCGTAGTAACTAGCGGGTATTCACTGCTTACAAGGCTCCGCGCTTCTCTGTGTCATACACTTTGAGGAACTGCTGGTAGCTGTCGCTCAGCGCATCCTGTGGCGGGTTGACCAGGCTCTTGCCGTCTGCTGCCTTGTCCGTTGGGAGAGGCGTGTCTCGGCTCACACCGGCAAGCGGTGACGGGAACTTTTGGCCAGCCATGCTTATCATTGAGCTTCTGAATTAGGTACAGGCTAGGGTTGCTGAGAAGCCAGTCGTGCGCTGAGCTCCCCATGTTTGAGGGGCCGATCGTGACAGTAGATTACCAACCAAGTGCGGGGAGATGGCGAATCGGCGGGGCGTTGTCCTGAAGTGGTACTCCAATCAAGCAAACTGCCGTGTTGTACGTCTGCTTGATTGGATCAACACGGCACTGCTCAATTGGCTATTTTAATTGCCAAGATGTGGCTATATATTAAAACAATGTCCTCCATTCGCTTCCATTGATCAGGCGTAACCCTGGGGTATAACTGGAGATAGCGCAGCGCATAACCAACTTATTAATCTGGCCTATATCCTCACTCAGGGTCTTTTATTTCAGGGGCTTCCTCGCTCGCCACATTATGCGATGAGGCCCGTCTTGCTGTTCAGGTAAACGAATCTCGCAAGAGATTGTCCGCAAGCTGCAGATAGAGTTTTCTTGATCCTCGTCACCCGATCAGCGGGCCACTGCAGTATTTGGCAGGCCGGGTCGCCTCATCCTTCCTGGAAGGTGGTATCTCTCAACGCCACCGGCATTTTCGGCGGCCCGTTCGATAAGAAAGGTGATTTTGTTAGGTCTCGGCCCCCGCGATGGGAGCTCCTACCTCTTTCTCAGTAGTTGCAGCTGACTAGAGCGCTGAGTGCCTCTCTTAGCTTGTTCTGGGGGACTAACTAGTTGGAGGGGGTGGTCTGCTCCTAGTCGTGTCCAGCAACGATGCAACGCAAACTGGTCTTCGCTGCGTGTTACACCAGCATGTGCACGCAACGTCGCCGGAATAATACTAGACTCTTATTAATTAATTCCCCACGTTATGATTAGCCAAGGGCAATCTGTAACAGGCAACGCCACATTTGGCTGGTGCAAAAAAAAAGGTCGACATCTGACTAGGCAACGACGTGGGCTTGGCGCATTTTATTTTTAGCGTCACTGCGACGCTATGGTTCATCTATTTTACCTAAACAAGAAGGTTGCAAAGATTCGCGCGCAAAAGTGACAAGCATGAAGACGGCGAGATTCTCGAGCGCAATTCACAAGAAGAAAAAAGCACGCTTTACGTTGGTGAACACGACAAATGCCTCTAGTCGTGCGAGGTCCTAGCGCAACAGTAGCAAATCAGGCCGTGTATATAAACACCGTAGACCGCACTTACACAATGATGCCCCGTTCCAAGCTGTAGTCCCCTTCATCTTTTTACCCTCTCAATTCTTTGTTTCTTAGTGAAATTTTCCCAAGATGAAGCTTCTGGCGTTTGCTCCCCTCGCCGCCGCCGTGGCCACGGTGCCTCAGACCGTCTCCTACGACGGCCACAAGGTCTTCCGCGTGCCCGTCACCGACGACGGCAGCTTCCTGCGCGGCCTCGTCGAGAAGCTCGACGTGTCTACGTGGCAGCCTCCTTCCAAGAAGGGCGCCTTTGCCGACATTCACGTACCTCCTCACTCCCTGGAGCCCTTCCATGAGGCGCTTAAGGGCCACGAGGTCCTCACCATGCACGAGGATCTCGGCGACTCCATCCGCAAGGAGGGCCAGTTCCAGACTTATGCCGGTAAATCCCTCTCCATTGCCTTCTACGCTGAACAACCTAACATTAAATACAGCCGGTGCCGCCAACAGCACCTGGTTCAACTCGTACCACGCCTACGCCGACCACGTCCAGTACCTCAAGGACCTCGCCAGCCAATACCCCAAGAACGCAGAGGTCGTCAGCTCCGGCACCACGCTGCAGGGCAACTCCATCCAGGGTCTGCACATCTTTGGCAGCTCCGGCGGCGGCAAGAAGCCCGCCGTCGTGATCCACGGCACCGTGCACGCTCGCGAGTGGATCGCCTCCATGGTCGTCGAGTACTTCACCAACGAGCTCATCAGCAAGTACGGCTCCGACAGCACCATCACGTCGTTTGTCGACAAGTATGACTTTTACATGTTCCCCATTGTCAACGTTGACGGTACGTCTCCCCTTCCACACATAACCCCACGCTTGAGGTCATGTCGCTGACAGAGACAACAATAGGCTTCAAGTACACGCAGACCAGCAACCGCATGTGGCGCAAGAACCGTCAGACCACCTCGGGCAGCAGCTGCCTCGGCCACGACATCAACCGCAACTGGCCGTACAAGTGGGACGTCTCCGGAGGTGCCTCCGACAACCCGTGCGCCGAGGACTTCCGCGGCAAGAGCGCCGGCGACGCCCCCGAGACCAAGGTGCTCTCTGCCTTCCTCGCCGACAAGAAGAGGACTCAAGGCCTGAAGCTGTACATTGACTACCACTCGTACTCGCAGCTTTTCATGACTCGTACGTTTCGTCCTCTCTCTCTCTCTCTCTTTTTCTCCCTTTTTCCTATTACGTACTAATTCATCTTTCAGCCTATGGATACTCGTGCCAGGCTCTCTCGGACAAGAACGACGAGTACCAGTCCCTTGCCAAGGGCGCTGTCGACGCCATCCGCAGCGTTCACGGCCTGAGCTTCGACTACGGCCCCATCTGCAGCACCATCTACCAGGCCACCGGCAGCAGTGTCGACTACGTCGCCGACGTCGTCAAGGGCGACTACGCTTTCACCTCTGAGCTCCGCGACACCGGCCGTTACGGCTTCGTCCTGCCCCCGGAGCAGATCCGCCCCAGTGGTGAGGAGGCCTTCGCTGGCTTCAGCTACCTGCTTGCCAACATGCAGTAAATAAATGTGCATATGAAATGTGTAAATAAATATCTTTTTATATATTGGACATAAGAAATGCTCAATGTTATTTTATTCAAGTGCGCTTATTTGCAGTAAAGTCATGTCAACATAAAATATAAATACAGTAGAAATTGTTCGACTTGTCATCTCCCACTTATGGCGAGCAGTCCATAGCGTCCGGAGTGCCCTGGGCGCTCTGCACAACGTCAAAAACGCCGTCGGGGTTGGTCAGAATCTGCGCCAGGGCCTTGTTAAAGGTAACCAGCAACCCCTGAACCCATGTCGGCGTCATAAACTCGTAGCCTGGCCAGACCTGGCTGTACGAGCAGCGGATGCTCAGCTTGTCCTCGGTCTTGTTCACGCCCGGCCACATCTCAATGAGGATGGGCGTGTCAGAAGATGTCTCCTTCCAGGGCGTCACCTTGTCGTTGGCGCGGTTGAACGCGGGCAGGCCGTCCATGTCGACGCTATTGTCGGGCGCGGGGAACGTCTGCAGAATGACGGAGCTGTCGAAACGGCGCGTGGAGCGCGCGAACTGAATGCTGGGGCAGGGCATCTCGGTGAAGCCCAGGGTGTCGGTGTACTGCTTGAACATGCGGGAGCAAATCTCGCGGTGTGTGAGGCCCTTGCCGGTCTCAAATGAGACTTGCGTGGGAAGACCGTCGAGCATGAGAGCAAACGCGTCCAGAGAGTCGGCTGTGTGACGACCGTGGAAGACGCTGCCAAACTGGACGTCGTATTTGGGAGCAACCTGGTCGCCAACGAGGGTCTGGGCCAGGGTCATGGACCAGGCAGCCTGGATCACAGCCATGGGTGTGAAAAGGTTCTCCGACTTGGCCTTGGCAAACAGCTCACCCGTGCTGAACGTGCACTCAAGCGCCTCACTGGCAATGCCGACATTGGTGTTGACAGTCGTAAACTGCTCTCCCTCAGTCTTGAGCATTCTGTCGCCGGCCTTGAACGCATTGACGCCTGCCATACGCTGCGCCCAGAACATGCTGGTGCCAAGCCAGTCCGACTTGAGGTGCTCCTCGACGGGCACGCGCACACCCGGCTTGCCGGCGCTGGAGATTGGCAGGCCGTGGTAAGCCTCGGCAATATCGCGACGCAGCGCCTGCAGACTCATGCCGTCGTAGATGGCGTGGAAGACGGAGAAGACGACGACGCAGTGCTTCTTGTCGGCGGAGCGCACAAAGGACGTCACAGAGCCAAGACTGTGGAGGCCAAAGATTTCCTCGGCCGACTTTTGCACGTTGTCGACGGTGCGGTGCCACAGGCTGCCCGGGCGCTCATCGTAGGTGGAAACTTCCATGCGCAGCACGGGGAGCTTGGCGTGCGGCGAGGTGGGAGAGAGGACGCACTGCGCGTAGGGGGCGAGAGGGTGTTCGACCTGCACCCAGACAGTGCGGAAAGCGTCGCGGCCCTCGAGAGCCTTGATGACTGCGGCCTCGAGGCGGTCGCTGTCAATGTGGTCGGGGACCAGGTACGGGTAGTGCTCGACCCAGGGCTTGCTGACCTTGAGAATGTCGGCCGACTCTTCGATGCTGGAGAGCACGCGAGTCTGGAGACCGGTGGCAGGTAGAACATCGACAATATCTTCGCTGGGGATGTTGAGGGCTTCGACGCACTTGGATCGGCAGGTGTGCTCGAAGTGTTTCAGCTTGGCTCCGAGAGGGAGGAACAGGATCTCTTCTTCGTCTTCAATCTCAATGAGCTCGTCGTTGTTGGCAGCAGCGGCTTCTTCGGCCTCCTTGATCTTAGCCAGGTGCACTTCGAGGATCGACTTGACAACATCGGCAAAGTTCTGACCGACCAAGACATCCTTGATGGCGAGACCTTCGACACCCTGGCGTCTGAGCTCCTGGAGCAGCTTCATGGATCGCAGACTGTCCAGACCATAGGTCGTGAGGGCTTGGGATGACTCGGCGACGTCAGCGGAGCCTTCGCCGAGAATAGCGTTGAGAATGTGCTTGAGCATTGCAGACACGCTGTCCTTGTCCTTGAGATCGACAGGCCCATCATAGGTGAGGTTATCGTTGATGGCTTGCTTCTGGGTGATGGAGCTGCCAAAGTCCTCGACGGCCAGCTTCTGGAGGACCTTGCGATCAACCTTGCCGCTGGACGTGCGCGGCACCTTGGGCACGACAATGTACTCGACAGGTCGCATCCAGCCAGGGAGGCCCTCGTCAGCTACCTCGCGGCACTGAGCGATGAGAGCCTCATTTGTGATATCGGCAAAGTTGTCGCGGACAGCGACGTAGGCAGCGAGGAAACTGCCGTTGAGAACGACAGTCGCACACTCTCGCACAGCCTCGACCTTGGCCACTGTAGACTCAATCTCACCCAGCTCCACGCGGCGCGTGTTGAGCTTGACCTGCTCCATGTTCAGGCGGCCAAGAATCTCAAGCTTAGGCTCGCCCTCGGGGCTGAAGACAATGCGGCCCTTGTCACCAGTGCGATAGACGGGGCCGAGTCCCAGTCCGGACGTGAAAGCCTGGGCTGTTTCTTCGGGGCGGTTCATGTAGCCGTATCCGACCATGGGGCCGCCAAAGACGATCTCACCGGTGAGACCCAGGGGGACCTCGATGAGGTCATCAGTCGAGTTGGCATCCACAAGAACCACAGAGGCGCAGGAGAAGAGCGTGCCGGCAATGGAGCCACGGGTGCCGAGCGCCGCGTTCTGGTACGTGGCGCACATGGTCGCCTCGGTCGGCCCATAAATGTTGATGACGCGCTTGGGCTCGGTGTTGGGCTCGCGCGGCGCGTCGTAGGCAAAGTTGTCAATGGCGTACTTGGTGAGGGCCTCGCCACCGGAGATGATGGTGGTCAGGGTGGGCAGCGCCTTGGGGCGGAGGAGCGTGGCCATGGAGGCGACAGTGAAGAGCGAAGTGGCCTTGAAGAAGTTGACGGCCTTTTCGATATCGGAGAGCATGAGGGAGCGCTCAGCCGAGCAAACGGTGCCACCGTAGCCGAGAGTGACGTAGAGCTCCATGAGGGAGAGGTCGAATGTCGGCATGGCAAACTGCAGCCAGCGCAGCTCGGGACCGGCGGGGAGGGGCTCAAAGGCCTCGGCGTGGCCGTGAACACCACACGTGGCCATGGAGTGTGAGATGAGAACGCCCTTGGGCTTGCCGGTCGAGCCGCTGGTGTACAGAATGTAGGCGAGGTCCTCCTCGGTGGGCGGGTGCGGCACGACAGGCGTTTGCAGGTCGACATCGAAGCCGGCGCGCCAGTTGGTGAAATCAGTCACGTCCACCCAGGTCAGCTTCTTGAGCGCCTCGGCGGCTTCCGACCCGTCGTCCAGGTTGACACCGGGGAAGGGGGTGCTGCCGACGCCCATGACGACGGACGACTTTGTGTCCTCGACAATGTCGAGCAGGCGCTGGGGCGGGGCGTCCATGGGCAGGGAGCAGACGGCGAGGCCGCACTTGAGCATGGCGGTGACGGTGATGTAGAACTCGGGGCCGGCGGGCAGGAAGAGCGGGATACCGCGCTGGCTCTTGTAGGCGGGCGTCCAGTTGATGGTGCGCTCCATGAGCAGCAGCTCCTCGGCCATGCCCTCGGCGTCGGCATTGAGCTGGAGGTAGGTCCACTTGCGTACTGTGAAGGAATCGTCGGCAACAGCCTCGACGGCGATGCGGTCCGGGAATTCGAGGACGCGGCGTTCGAAAGCGCCGTGCATGAGCGAGAGGTAGTTTTGCTCAATGTGCAGGTCTGTCTTGAGGACGGGGGCCTTCCACTGTGTAAGAGGGTAGTTGAGGTTAGACATTTTCGTCTCCGGGGCTTGTGTCGAGTCGGCCAGGTACTTGGCGACAAGCTCGAGCATGTACGTGACCAGCACTGAGTGACCATGCTTGGCGTCGATGGAAAGCGTCAAGTCGGCGACGCTTCCGTCCTCAATGGGCTGGACCGTCAAGTGGAAAGCCTGGTGCATTGTCAGCGGCGCCTTTGGCATTCGAGCGCTTGGATCCACTTCACTTACACGCGAAGGCTCGGCCGCCGGGACAGCAGTGGAAGCAATTTCGATTTCAAAGTCCAAATCATTTTCGGGCAAGTCTTCGGCAGCGAACGTGGCGAACTCAATGTGATCCGATGTAAAGACGCGCGGCTTCGAGGTGGCCGGAATGGCGGCTGTGGCAAGCTGGCGCTGGGGAGCGGCGCTCTCGGTCTCGGCGTAGTTTGCGATGAAGGCGACTTCTTCGAGGTCGGTGACGCCAGCCACAAATGCCGTGAAGGCTCTCAGAAGAGAAACATTTGACTTGACGACCGGCGACGCCTTGATGGTTGACGAGTGGTATTGCTGGGCGACCTGCTTGGCGTCGGGCTCGTTGTGGGTGAAGAGGTCAAAGTAGGGCAGCTTGGTGCGAGGAACCTCGGCCGGTCGAGCTTGGGTGATGGCCATTTTGAGGTTGTTGAACTAGAAGCAAATCGGGTATATTGGAGAAGAATGCCTCGAGTCTGAAGCGGCGGGCAAGGTGTGGACGGCCGGTCATCTATTAAAGGTCGTCTGAACCGGATTGACGCTTACATGGTGTAATCCCGCCGTAGCATGAATGCCGCTAGGGCAGTCAGACATGTGCAACGCTGCCACGAGAGGTGGTCAGATCCGTGCCGCATGGCTTCCGAAATGGGGAGATGTGCTGACTTGGTGCCGGGGTTGCAGATGCCGTGCCGGTGCGGAAGAATTGTTGGTGGAAGATCGGTTCAGGCACAAGACGAACCGGGCCCTACCGACGGCGGCAAGACTGACGGTAGGGCTGCCAGCCATTTCAATGCCTTTTGGTATCATTGAATTTTGATTGAATTTTTTCGGGCTGCTTGGTCGGTCGTTGTGTATTGCGCGCGGCATTGGTGGTTGTGCGCGAATCCCTCGTTACGCGAGATGCCTCTTCAGCCTCTGATGACATTCGGCCCATGGACGCATCGCGCGCTGGAGACTGCGGAATGGGTTACCTAGAGAGGCAAGTCAGCTGCGACGGTATTTGCAACCAGATTAGGTCATCTTTACGACGACTCAGCAAGTATTTTGGCGCATCGTCGTCTCATACTGCAGAGCTGTCTGCGTCTGACATCAGCTTGGTGCTGGCTTGGTGACGGCTTGCAACTCCACAGCAGCGCCTGTAGCTGGCCTAACAAGGCGTGCGAGCAGAAAATGTAGCGCCATCGCCCCTGAGTCTAGTGCAGAGTCGAGATCGGAAAACGTGCTCTGTTGGGCATTGTTATAATTAGGTAGCTGTAGGGCGTCTGTAACGGGTATCCGGCATGGTTCGGTGGAGGATCGCGGACAGCCCTTTGAACACGGAATAACTAGACGTTGATGGGCCCGACGTTATGCGAGGGGGCATTGACTGCTTGAAAGATTGGAAGAGCTGAGCCAAGGTTGATGGTTGAGCTGGCGAAGAGGAGTAGGCCGGCGTTTCACTGATAGGAGGGACAGATGGCACGGTCGCGTTTTGGACTTGTGAGGAAATAGTATATTTAGGTAGCGTAATTGCAAACTTTGGTATGCAAAGAAATCGATTCGACCGTTATTTTTCTGCTCAGTTGTGTTGCGCCGATGGAATCGCGGTCGCATTGGCGCAAGATGAAGATGTTGACGCCGTCGCTGTCCAGGTTGGATGCGTCCAACGCTCGCTTGCAGTGCCAGCAGAGTATTTGTGGGTCTTGCAGTGCAGGCGGAACAAGAACTGGCTGCGTGCGCTACCCTGCAGGAGAAGTTCACATGAGTCTATTCACGATACAAGGCCGCCGCTACCACTGCATATCGCGAATGAAAGAGCAGAGGTGTGGGTTGTGGAATATTTCCGACGCAGTTTTTTTATGCAGACTGTTGTGGTCAAGTCCGGAGGATGTCGTGATGGAGTGCTTCTGCTGAATCATTCATTGTCCACGTATTGACTGTCCGCGGCCTATGTTCAGCGACAACATAGCAACGCAACCCGCAGCGTCTCCCACGAATCAAATCAACAGCAAAGGAACTCTAATATCGTCACAAGAAGAGCAAAACCGAACTCGCAGATGTCATTCGTCTTTCTTGCGGCTCTTTCTCACGCTGTACCCCAGAGTTTTCCCCGCGTCGTCCACTGACCTACCCACTCTCCACACTGTGCAACCCGCCAAGTCGGCACACATCCAAGGCATGGTAGCCCACTTGCACCCATGACTGCCGATAGATTGTATTCTGTTTCTTGCCTTTGGCAGCTGAAATCACAAAAAGTGGCAGAATATGCACGGGCTTTCAATTGATTGACGGGCGGGGAAACCTGCTAGTAGGCTGCTAGCCCAAATCAGTGGAGCCGCAATGCTACTCACACCACCGCCGCCCCCCTCCATGTCGCATCTTCCCCAAAACAATGGGTGCTCATTGAGAAACATGTAATAGCAGAGCCGTATTAAATGATTCATCGAGCTAGGATGTGTCCATGAAACAAAACAGCCTGCATTAAACAGAACTGAGCAACTAGCAACGCAGCATTCGGTGTGCGCCTCGTCTCGCTGTGGCTTTTTGCGACCGTAGAAACGGTGACATTTATATAACCGTCCCTCCGCTCGCCGAGTCCAGCCAACTGACTAGTTTTGCAGCCTTTCCCCGCCGCCAGATAGAACGAGGCTTGCATTGTCATGTAGATCGGCGCTGCCTGCTCGCTTTCTCGGTTACAAGGCCCCTCCCCTCCCCCAGCCAGCCCCAGTACACTAGCCGAGGCATGCTCTTGGGCGAGACCTTTCTGGCCAGCCATTAGATTAGAGTTTCTTCCTTTTCGCTGCCCACTGTTTCCACACTGCTCCGCATCGAGAGTTGTTTCTTGTGCTGCTGGTTGCTTGCCCCAGACCACCACCCACATAGTTATAGCCGCTTCCTCCACCTCTTGGTCTTCTTTCTACACCTTTTCTTCCCCGCGAAACCACCGCGAAACGATACCGTCCGCGACTTTATCCCCCGACAACATCGTCACCGTCCGTATTTAGGGAGAAAAAGCTTCCCGCCGTCACAATGGGCAACCGTCGCGGTGTTGCGCGTGTAACCATGGTCGGCGAGGCCCTCAGTCGCCTCATCGTCATCACCATGGTTGTCGTTTCCATCATCGTCGGCGCCACCAGCGTCTACCCCAAGGGTTTCGTCGTCATGTTTGCAGCGGTGCGTTCCATCATCAAATCAATCCAGAATAACATGGTGCTAACAAAGTTCACAGGGCGGCGTCGCTGTTCTCTTTGAGATTGCCCTGTTCCTGCGCGCCTGTTTCTACATTCTCAAGCCCTCCGCCTACAACCTCACCAACCTGCGCGGCGGCATCCTCCTGCTCATCCAGGCCATCTTGCTCTCGCTCTTCATTGTCGCTGCCGTCTTCGCCTTCCGCGACTACTCGAAGGAGCCGGGCTACGAGAGCCGTAACCAGGCCGCCGTCTACGACAGACGCATCGCCTGTGGTGTTTTGATCATGGCGTCAATGTAAGCCTTTCTCTCTAAATGATTGCTTTTCTTCTTCTTTTCACTGAGGGTTCCCTCCCTCGTTTATCGTTCCCATTGCTCTCCCGTCTCATTCTTCGTGACAATACTAACTCACGTAGCCTCTTCCAAATCATGCCTACCGTCATCACCCTCGCCAGACTCGTCCAGGACACTGATGAGGTCGTCCGCATCAAGAGCAAGGCCAGCGCCGACGAAAAGGCCGTCAACTCTCACTCTCGGTAGTCTGCTGCGACTCTCTGAGTTGGTGGTCGCCCCGCTCGGCAACGCCGGGAAAAGCGTACATTGAGCATATGAAGATGACGCATGTTGACGATTTCTCGTGATGATAATATGAAATTTTAATTGACATATACCAACACCACCACTTCACCGACGTGCCTCACCTGTGACATGCGGGCACACGGGCGCTCTCGGAAGCAATGCCTGTCGACCCACCAACGGCGATGCCGTCATGCTGCAGCTAGCTACGACTAGCCTGGCCGATCATTAACACGTGCAAATCAATGTTCTCAATTGTCGTCGATAAAAATTGCCGTCGTAGATTTGCCATTGGGGTTTCATTTTGAATAAAGATTTAGCTCATCGGACTGCTCATTGGTCGTAGATATTGTGTTTTGAACGGCGAGGTGACACCGTCGCGGCAACTCCAGTACGAGTTTACAGTGCGCTCAACCGCTGAAGCGCCTCGTCACAGGGCGCACACGCGCTAACGACGACACTGTACGAATGGATGCCCGACGGAATTCACGAGCGGCGATTAATTCTCTCACTATTTAATAGACGTTGCTCTAGACCATGATGGCAATATGAAGAATATTTATGCTGCTTATTTGAGGCCAACCAGCTGACTGTTGACAACTTTTGGCAGGACTGTGGCCACCCTGGCTAGTAACTCGTGAGTGAATAGTCGTCATCGGCCAATTGAGCAGACTGCATACCAGAACTCATCATTTTAATGAAGATGTCGATGTTTTGTATGAAGATTGGCTGTCTGTTCGTTCCGCTACGATGGACAAGCGGCTACGCTGTGTTACGCCCTTCATCAGGTAAAGTACCCGCGCAGGTCAGCCTTCGATGCCCCTTGACTGAGGCTCGTTGTGGCTGGAAGAAGAACGTCCTCCCCTAGCGCTGACGATGATCATGTCCATTTCTAGCATCCAGCAATTATCAGGACGCGGATCTGATTACCCAGCAATGTCTTCCTAATAAATTGCCGTCTCGATACCCGGTCTGCAAGAAGGGGCGACTCTAATGCGACTCGGCGCAGTGCTGGAGTCTGCGCTGCTGTTTCACATCTGGTGAAGAGATCTTTGTGGCATCGTGCGCTAAACCCGCGCGGGAAGGTTGTGTCCTGCGATCTGGTTTTCGTTTTGCAGATTCGCGCTGGGGCTGGGCTGCTGCGCCGCCTTGGACTCTCCGCCACTTCTGACCATGTAGCTGAACGCTTCACATGCACCAAGTTCATATAGGCAACCGTGCAGTATAATACGCTTTCCAGGAGTATTGCGGATGATCCCTGTGATGCATGCAGCTGCTTTTGGAGAGTTTTGAGCTCTGGATGCAACGATGCTGCTTCGCTGGATCTGTGCCATTCGAACACAGCCCGTGGGACGGTAGTAAGAAGTTTGCCTTTTGGCGCTTGCTTCATATCTGCAGTGCCCGACAGTACGGCAGTATATTCGGACACTTTTAATTTCACAATTCCATTTTGTAACAGCCTTGTTTGCGGCGATCCTCTTCGCCAAGACGACTATCTGACAGATTTGCGAAACAAGTCCTACAACGGGGCAATATGGCCGCCAGTCCACAAAATACAAGCAAATACGATTTCAGACGCGAAAAATGCTGCGGGAGTGCACGCAAGCTTAAACAAATGTATCCATCAGGCTGGAAGGTGGCCACGCTAAAATATGAAAAGTCTTTGTGCCAAGGGGAAATTAGCTCCCAACGACGTCACACGAGGCTTCCAACAATCCGCCTCGATGAATCTCCAGGATCTTGATTAAGGTTACGAATAAGCAAAAGCTATGCTTGTAAATTGATAATACTACAAGCTGTCGAAGAGATCGAATATTGGCGGCGACAGGCAGACACGGTGTTGTCGCGTGATGATTGACCCGAAAAAGCCACGCCGCAAATAAGAAAAACTCGTCCGCCGCGCCAGCAGCCACTGACGGTGTGCGAAAAAGCGCTGCGAGCCAGCTTTTACGGGGGAGTGAGACGGAAATAGTGGACAAGGCATCTTGGCAATCACAAAGCTAGGGCCAGCCGCATAAAAATTCTCCGCCCGGGCCAGCGACATGCCCCCTATCCGAGTGCAATGAACATGCTAGCCGGATAAATCAGCTGTGTCGTAGGAGGGATGGAGAAGATGTTATCATTAATACAAACTGAAACGAGACCCAGGGGTGTGAAAAGAAGGCCGGCGTCTCGTTGTTTGTGTAAAGGAGTGGAAGAGTCCGCCGGTTCGGCGCCGTGCATGTACTAAAAGAGGCCGTCTCCGACGCTCCCGTCCGCATTCCCAGTAAAATGAGAAACAAAATGGATATAGTGGCGCCCCAGCTGGCTTTCTGCCTGTACGTATCCGTAGAATCCAAGGAAATCATTGGTGACTCTTTCTGTTTAGCGTCACCAAACGGGCGACGGCGCCCCATGCAACCCAAATCCATGACCAGGACAGCTCGCAAATCACCGCGGTCTCTTGGCATGTCGTTCAGGAGGCCCGATTCTCCTTAAATTATTATTAGTGTGAATATTGAGACATGAAAGTACCCGGCCTTTAAATAAAAACCCTGCCCGCCGCCGATCTGTAGACCCTCGTTGCTTGATGCCCTCGTGCTCGTCTCCCCCCGTGTTCTGCAACGATGCTGGGCCAACTGCGAGGCCCAGGCCTCCGAATACTGACACTGCTTATCGCAATCGCCTCTCGACTGTTTAATGCGCGCCTCGTCTATGCGCTCGCCGCGGTGTCCACGCTGTCCGCCAAAGCCATCCACGTGCGCGCACACGAGTCTGCCTTTAGCACCCGCGACTTCCTCCTTTGGGGCCCGACCTTTTTCTTCCAAGACTTCATACTTCTCCTGCTAATACGGGGGATCTGCGATTCACGAGTGACCAAGTGGCGGCTGGACCAGATTTGCCAGGTGCTCGCCACTGCGGTGAGCTTGGGCCTGTTCGTGCTCGCCACAGTAAATACCACCTTTTACTCAATCGCCGGTACCGAGCTACACTGGCGAAATGTTGGCATTGCCGGAGGAGGCGAGTCTTCACGTAAACTTGTGCTTTCAGGAGCCATCCGAGCTCTTATCGTGGGCGCTGTCCTGATTACGACGAGCTTCCTTCTACGAGACGTCATCTTCGCTACCGCCCGCATCAACCTGCGAGTTATTGCAACCATTGCACACTGCGGGCTGCAGAAAATAGGATTCTCGAAATATCTTCGCATAACCGACCGAGAAACGTATATGAAACTAGAGCAAACCGAATTTTCGAGCGACAGCAACTGGTCCTTACCTCGACAAAGCACAACCCAAGGCAGCCTTGAGGAGAGAGCTTTCAAATCACCAGCGTGGAGGTACATCTTTGCGATATTCAGCGGCCTCACTTTATACCAAATAATTCTCTTCATCGTACGGCCGTGGGAGCCATCGTTCATTTTTATGTCATGGGCCACGCCGATACTGCCCATCATCGACGTCACTCACGCTTCCTCGGCTCTGAGCGTTTTGCTACCTGTCTACGGCACCGGCATGCATTTCGAATGGGATTCTAAGACAGCCTTGACGGATCCGATTCCATTTCCATGGCTGCCCAATGGTACTACGCCGCAGGGATTTGAAGATTGGTACAATGGCAGGCCGCATTACAACCCCGCCGAAGATCCTCTGCACATTTCCAACTTGGAGGACGACTTGTTGCCCGCGTTGCAGGGCGCTCTAAAAGACGTCAACATCAGACACATACTATTAGTGAAGCTCGAAAGCACACGCAAAGACGTGTTTCCATTTAAAAAGGACGGGTTCATCTGGGAGCAGCTCGCAAAGACCTCTACGGATGGAAGGCTGCCGGAACATGTACTTGAGCGACTCGGCACATTGACTCCGACAGCGAATCGGATGACGGGCGACTACGACGACGGATTCCAGCACTCGAAAAAGTCACCTAGAGGTGGCCTCAGCTTCGATAACGCGTTCACCACCGCTTCATATACCCGAAAGAGCTTCACTGGCACGTTGTGTGGTGTAACGCCGTTAGTAGCGGATTTCAACGTGGAATTCATAAACCACATCTACCAGCCTTGCCTGCCTCAGATCTTCAACATGTTCAACGACATTACAGAAACGAACGAAACCGACTATACGACATATCCGTGGAAGACGTACATGATGCAGTCCATCACCGACAGCTTTGATAAGGCACATGAGCAACTACCTACCATGGGATATGCCCAGGAGAATATCATCACCAAAGAGTACCTCAAGGGTGACTCTCCGAAATTCGGTCATGTCGACCTCCCCGATATAAATTACTACGGCATGGCCGAGGTCGCCATTGAGGATTATATCCGCGATGCCTTTATGACTGCGAAGCGCGACAACGAGCGAGTGTTGCTGACACACATTACGAGCACCACCCACCACCCTTTCGAAATACCGGAGGAGGAAAAGTATGTCGCCTTATCCGAAGACTCAAACTTGGACGACCTATCCCATTATTTAAACGCCGTCGGCTATGTGGATCGATGGATGGCCAAGGTCCTGGGCATTCTGGATGAGCAAGAAGTCGCCAACGAGACGCTGGTCATCGCCGTCGGCGACCATGGCCTCGCCATTGCCGAGAACCACGGCGTGACCGCGTATCTCAACCCCAATGTGGCCAACTTTCACGTGCCGCTCGTGCTCTCCCACCCGCAGCTGCCAGCCCTGCGCAGCGACGCGGCCGTGCAGTCGCTGCAGATTCTGCCCACGATTCTCGACCTGCTTCTGGAAACCGGCTCGCTCGCCGACGAGACAACCAAAGCGACCGAGGACCTTTTAGGCCTCTACGAGGGGCAGTCCCTGATCCGCCCCATCCACGACGAGTCGGAAGAGACGGGCCATCCTAACTGGCAGTTCACCGTCATGAACCCCGGGAAAGCGACGCTGAGCGTGCGCAGCCCGCGCGCGCCCGCGTGGCGCCTCGTCATTCCGGTCGTGGAAGATGTCGAGTGGCGCTTCACCAACGTGGAAGAGTCGCCCAACGAGATGGAGGCTATTGTCGCGTTTGGCTTCGGCGCCTTCCTGGACGCGATTAAAGACAAGTACGGAACAGAAGCCGCGGAGTGGGCGGAGCAAGGGTCCTTCATGGCCCGCTGGTGGGTTCAGGAGAACCGAAAACGATATCGTGCGAGCGACTAAATGCATCAACATTATACGGCGTTTGTTTCTTTCATGGTTTCGATTCAATGTATATACAAATTAACTGTACGGAAAATGCATTATTACTTATTGCCCTTACAATTCGCCCCCGTTGACCTTCCATTCGCCGTGCGAAGGCTCCGTCAGCAGCTTGTTGACGTTGATGACCTTGGGATGCGGCGTCACGACCGTGTAGTTACACGTCGGGCAGTACGTCATGTCATCTTTCGTCGGGGGATACCTGTCCTGGTTAAACGTCGAGTTGAGCACCACCGAACCCACCGTCGCGCCATTCTCAAGCCGGATCCACGTCTCGGCTGTCCTGTTCTTCTTGAGCGCCGCACGGTTGAGGCGAATCTGGCGCGCGCCGCGAATCCAGTTGCCGTAGCCGCCGTAGCCCGAGTGCTGACCGAAGCACAGATTCACACCGTTGCCGGTCACGGTCGTGTCCGGCACCAGGCGGTCCCACTTGTAGCACCAAGTGTCGCCGTGGTCGTGGCCGGAGAAGAGTCCAATCATGCCCTCCGTCGCCGCAATCGCGCGCATAAACGGCACGTCCTGGCCGCCATAGGCGCAGGAGCCGTCATTCGTGCCGTCGGGGCACCAACCCTGCGCCTGCGGCGCGAGTAGATAGTCGTCGTTGATGCCGGGATTCGTCATCGGATCGATGCTGTTTCTGCCTTTTTCCTTCTGGATCGCCTGTGACACGTACGGCGGAATGTGCACGAAGCCCAGCGACGGGATGACGTGGCCGTGCTGCTGGATGAGCGCCGCGTTGGTCTGCTCGAACCAGTCGACGACGCTCTGGTCGACCCAGCCGGGCTGACCGACACGGCTGCCGTCTGGGTTCGTTTCTTGAAAGTAGAAGCCGCCGCGGCTGTCAAAGAACCAGAGGATCAGCTCGGGCAGGCAGCCCGGCTTGCAGCACTTGCGCGGGTACACGGGCAGGTAGTAGTTGCTGACGCCGGCGTTGCGGCCGGCCACCATGCGGCCGGTACGACAGTTGGGGTACGTGTTCTCGCGCGCCCAGGTCGTCGCCGAGGACAGGTTGAAGTCGCTGTCGTGGTTGCCGTACGTCGACGCCCAGAGCAGGTCGCGGTCCACGATGGGCTTCACGATCTGGTCGACATACACGGAGCCATTGTGGGGGAAGGCGTTTTCGCCAGTAATGAGGTCGCCGTTTAACACGACGAGTTGGGGCTCTTCCTTGTCTAGAACGTTGTTGAGAACCTTGACAGAGTTGATGTCCTGCTGCGGACCCCAGCTGTCCCAGGCGTCTGTAGCATCATAAAATTAGCTGACAGTTCTAGAATGACTTGAACTGATTCGCTTACTCTCGCCAAAGTGAAGGTCGTTGAAGACGCTTATTTGAAAGTTGCCGTCGATGCCAAACGTAAGAGGGCGCGCTGCCACAGGCGGCGCCTCCAGGGGCGCACCGGCCGCTAGAACCAGCAGGAGAGGCAGAGGCGCGAAACGCATCATTTTGTGAGACATGCGCATAAAGGACCTTCCTCCTTCATCATCTTCAACTTATCTCCAATAAAATTGCCATCGCGTCCTTTTTATGAAAGGGGACGTGCCGCGCCCAGAGCCGTCCCCTGATCGCAATCAGGCGACGCGCTCGAACGATTCCCCAGCCAGTAGGGCGTCATCTGATTGAACGTGGCCATTCCAATGGGTAGTCGCAGCCGTGTTTTTAGGTATGGGTGATACATTCGGCCCTTTGCCAAATTCGATACTACCACCCGCCAGAGCAGCCATTCTAAGGATGACTATTTATTTGCTTGGGAAATTGTGACTTGTCAGGGAAAATGGTCACATATTTAAAGAACAACCTTGCCGCTCTGAGTTCAAGCGAGTCGAACTTCAACTGATCCAGAGCAGCTGCAGTTCGTCGCCAACTTGCCAGCGCGCGAGCTTGTCAACTCGACGCAGCAAGAAACTTGATGAACGCTGCAGTGATCAAGGTCATTTGATTGAATGTCAGTCTTAACAGTTTAGCTACGACCTAGAGGGTTGGATTGCATTTATGCAACCCGGTCATGAGCACAGCTGGTCTGCAGCTACGCGCCAAGTACTGCGACCACAGGCATAATGTCCTATGTTAATTGGCGCTACCAATAGTGACAGGCCTACGGCCACACTGCTTGTGCCCGGCAGCCTCGCGGAATTGAAATCTGGCATCCCCGGTCCAAGCCCCGCATCTGCACATGGAGACTTGCTGTTTACGCCCGGGGTTGGCGACAGTGTGCTCCAAGACTGCTCTGCAGTGTGTGAATTTTGTCAAAGTTGGCGGCTGCTGCCGTTGCATGCCGGGTAATAGAGGAATAGTCCTCTTGCCAATCGCCGCGCAACAAGTTGCATTAAACCATTTAAGAGATATGATGCGTCGGACAGGACCTCGAAGGGCTCCCAACAGCGTCCTCGCTATTCGCCAACGGAAATGTTGGCTGCTGTCCAAGTCTATATTGGAAATATCTCTTCGCCGCTTCTACCAGCGCAGTTTGCAACCCTCCGCAGAAGTTGAATGCGCGACATGATACACACTGCGCTCTAGTGCTTAGCCTTGCTCTCGGCTGCCTATTCCAGTCGTGTGATCGTCATGCTGGGTCCAGAAATCCTGGCAGTTCTGGGGCCAGTGCACCTGCGATGCCGCCGCTACAGGACAGACGAGGCAGTAGCCCGAAGAGCGCAGATGGGGCCATCGCCGAGCATTGTGGCCCTGGTTGCATATTCAACTCCATCTGGCTGGCAAAACCCCCCGTAGTGCCTTGCAAAGGCCGACCGGCAGATAATGCTGACAATGGCGCCGACTTGGCATCGAGCTAGCAAAGAGGCCGGGATTTGGCAACTAGTAATGCAACGTGCATGTCGGGGTATATATAAATATACATATATGTCAGTCTAGAGCAATGGATAGCAGAGTTTAAGTTGAATTTACGAATGCATCGCTTCTTGTCTTCATAGCGAAAATGAACAGTCTTGTCTATCTCCTTCTGGCCACTGGCGCTGCCGCGGCGCCCCAGTCCTCCACGGCCCGGCCTGCCTTGTCCCTGCGCAACATTACCCGAATGCCGATGAAACTCGAAGGCAGAAGTCTTTCTGGGCCACAAATGGGCGGTGTCAACTTTCCCGACCCAACTTTGATCTGGGGCGACGGATCGTAAGTGTCTCAGGGCACTGAGGGCACGAGACTGGTAGCTAATGGAACGGGCAGCTGGAAGGCCATGAGCACATCCTCCAACGGCAAAGGAGTACCAATTGCGACTTCTGGTGATGCCTTTACCTGGCAATTGACTGGAAACGATGCACTGCCCAACAAAGGCCCTTGGGTCGACCCCAATGACCAGGCTGTGTGGGCACCGGACCTGAACAAAAATGTTAGCCGGCAGCCGGGAAAGATTTGACGACGAAATGCTAATGTTGGCCATTGACAAGGACGCCGGCATGTATGTCATGTACTATACTGCCCACAAGAACGGCGGAAACCACTGCATCGGTGCCGCAACCTCAAAGACGGTGATGGGTCCTTACACACCCCAGGACCACCCTCTTGTCTGCGATGACGCTGGTGGTGGCGTTATCGACCCCTCCGGATACGATGACGGCAAGGACCGATGGCTGGTGTGGAAGGTCGACGGCAACAGCAAGGGAGGCGCGACGACCTGCCAGGGCGGCCGTCCAAGTGGCGGGTATATGCCTACGCCTATCAAGATCCAGAGAATGGCTCGCGATGGCCTGACACTGCTTGATCAGCCCAAGACAATATTAGACAACGAGGGCCGCAACAACGATGGTGTCGTTGAGGCTGCCAACTTATACAAGGTCCCCAACGGCGACTTTGTCGTTTTCTACAGCGCCCACTGCTTCTCCAGCGACGACTACGACATCGAGTATGCTTGGTCCAAGACGATTGATGGAAAGTACGAGAACCGCGGAATCCTCTTTCGCAGCGCAGATCACATTGGCATTTACGGACCTGGCCACTGCGATATTGACCCCAACGGCGTCAACATGGTCTTCCACGGCCGTGAGCATCCCAATGACGGTAATGCCGCCCGTGTCTTATATAGCGCTACTCTACATATCGAAGGCCGCAACATCCAGCATTAGTTGCAATGAACTGTCACTGCTAAAATAAAAGGTGGTACATATCTGTATATTTTGCATGGAAATACACAAATTGCATACATGGATTCAAGGCAGGGGCTGAAATCGGTCGTCATTCTCATAATATTGCAGTAATCGTGCTATGTGCCAATTTACAATTTAAGCAGTTGTATATTTCTCATCCGCTTCGCCAACCAAATCATATTTCCCGAACTGGCGTGCAGGTACACGTCTTTGGAACAAGATGTCAAGTTCCTCATAGGTTCTGCCTTTCGACTCAGGCAGACGGAAAAAGCACCAAATGAAGCAAACAAAACTGATACCGCCAAAGAGGAAACCAGTCTTACCACCCCAGTTTGCACGCTCACTGTTGAGGAGGATAGGCATCACCACCATGGTAACGACGTTGGCTGCCGACTGCACGGCAGTCGAAATGGCAATCGTCTTCTCGCGAAGTCGAGTGGCAGAAATCTCGGATAGAATGACGAAGCAGATAGGGCCAACCGAGGTCTGGTAAACAAAAGTCCAGACGTCCATCAGCGTGGAGAGTGCCCAGACAGCGCCTGAGTTGTGCTTGGGTAAGGACAAGAACCCGATGATGAAAAGCAAGACTGTCATGATTCCTAAGCCACCAGAATAAATGGTTCTTCTGCCCAACATGAAATAGTTCATAAGCGGCCAAGAAAGAATAGTACCAACAAAGCCGAGAGCAGTGTTGCCGACGCCCATGTCAAAAGCCTTGTCAACTGGCAGGCCAGCCTGCTCGAAGAAGTAGTTGGCGTAGCCGATCAGAGGGTTACCGCCAATGACCTGGATGAGGTATACCATGACGGAAATTTCGGTGCGCACCAAGTTGGAGCCTTTGAAGCAGTCTGCATATGAGGTCGACTCTTCGTTTTCACGTTCCAGGCGATCGGTCTGCTCGATTCCGTACAAGATCTTCTCGATGTCGGGGTTGTGCTTGGCCGAGGTCAACTTGCGCAGCGAAGCGCGAGCGTCGTCCAGCCGGCCGCAGCGTACCAGCCAGTATGGACTTTCAGGAGCGAAGCCAAGACCGGCAAGCAGCACAACGGGCCAGACCCATTGGACAGCCTGTTATACGTTAGCATGGACCTAAAATGGTAATCGGGGTGATGAACTCCTTACAAAAGGTGCCTTGTAGGCCCACTGATCCAGCCGGCTTTCAACCCCAGCAGCGCAGCCTTGGCCGATGAACTGACCAATGACAAAGGCCAAGTTGACCGATGCAGTCAGGAAACCACGAAGCACGACGGGGCATACTTCAGATGCATATGTGGGCGCAATAACCACGTAAAAGCCATAGGCAAGACCGCCAATGACCTCGCCAGCGCACAGCATGGCCGTGGAGGTGGCGAAGAACTGCATGAAAACAAAGCAGATGGACCAGACGCAGCACACGGCCAGCGTCAGGCGGCGGCCAAACCACTGCAGCGGGTAACTGCACGCCAAGGCTCCAATCACCTGTCCGATCGGGTTCCCCATGCCAAGGCCAGTCTGCCATGCCGCCGCCACCTCGTACTTGACGGTGCCGTCGGGCTTTTCGATGCGGTCGCCGTATTTTAGCTGAAAGGCCGGCAGGGCGTAAAAGGACGTGATGATCTGGCCGTCGAAGCCGGCCATGACCACGGCGATGCAGAAGAACATGGCCCAGAAGGTGGCTTTCGGGTACATGCGCACGGCGGCCCAGAAGCCGAGCTCGTGCTCCGCGACGGTCTGGTCGCGTGTGGTGTCGATTTCGGGGGCGACTGCGTGCACATCGCTGCTGCGGCGGCGCGCGACTTCAATGCCTTCGTCTGTGGGCTTTTCCATGGCGACTGACTGACTGGCTGGCTTTGCGTGTGCAATGATTGCAAGTGCCGGGTTGAGTCGCCCTAGGCGCGCAACGCCGTCGTTTTATCTAACTGCTACACACCTTCTCCAATGTCTTTGGCTCGAGCTGGTCGGCTCCGTCCTTTGCCGGGGGGGCGCACAGGACGACCTCGACCCCCCGCTGACTGATACTACGTAGCAGCACGTTCCAGCGCAATTTACGGACATTGTCCGAACTTTGCCGGTGCCAGCACCTGTGGCGCCCCGGTGTCCCCAAGTTTTGGCGCACATCCTCACGCTGGATTGGTGGTTTTCAGTGATGTGCCCCGGATTTAGGGCCATTTTACAGCGTTCGCCCCCGCAGAGCACTTACAATATGCCGTCGCGATCTTTGCCGTAGATTGTAAGCCGTGGTATCAGTATCAAACAATTGGCGTAAAACGCTTCCACCTTTGACCGAAATTGCAATGCCCGGAAATTTGCGGCCATCGTCTGCGCCCGTCGCCATTGTACTCCCCATTCTTCAACAGCGGTCACAAGATAAAGGATTGTGGCGTTTCTGCTCCCCCAACATGGCGTAGCCTGGTAAGCTGGACACAGCAGACGACGCCACCGGCGGTTAGTGCGAATTAAAATCAGGCACTGGTTGGTGCTAATCAAACAAAAGTACCTTGAAACGTTTGATCGGCGCAGTCCTAAAGCGGTATAATGGTATATTCTATTTATCTATCCTCTAACAAGGGCTTGCAACCGGCCTGAGAGAAGCTGTATGTAGTTTTCCAACCTTTAAACATTCCGTCGCCCTTCAAAGCTTGCTTCGGTTCAGCATTCTATGAATCTCCTTGACGTACCAAAGCTACATCACACGTTAGCGGATTCAATAAATGCAGAGGCCTAACAAGGTGTCTTACCGTATCAGCAGCGCCGGTGACGGCGCGCATGCCCAGCACGCGCGTAATCCAGCTATTTTGGATCGTGCGCGCGTATAGCTTGGCATCGTTGTCGCTCACTTCCTTGTTGAAGATGATGTTGTTTGGCAGCATGGGGTTGAGTACGGCCGGGCGGGCAATGCCGATGATATCACAGCCGCCAGATCGGATCGCCGCCTCCATTGCTTGGCGCGTTCGGAAGCCACCCGTCACCATCAGGGGAACATGCTTGAACTTTTCACGAATGGCGTGGGCGAATTCGAGGAAGAAGGCTTCTCGCGCGACCGTGCGATCACTCTTCTCAGTGCCATCCTCATTTTTGCCAGTCATCATCTGAACGAGTTAGTACTGGCTGCAGTCTGCAACCTGCGATTTTGCTTACAGTTGGGTTCTCATATGTTCCTCCACTAATCTCCAAGAAGTCCAGTCCCTCTGCGCAAATGTCTTCGAGCTGCTCGATGCATTCGGCAAGCTCTTTTTCGCTTTGATGGTCGACGCTGTTGAGCTTGATGCCGACGCAGAACGTCTTGGGAACGACCTTGCGGATGGCGTCAATGACTTCGACAACAATTCTGGCGCGGTTCTTAGGTGAGCCGCCGTACTTGTCGGTACGCTTGTTTGTCCTGGCGCTGAGAAACTGGGCCAAGAGGTAGCCGTGGGCACCGTGAATCTGAATACCGGCAAAGCCCGCCTCATGTGCAAGCTTGGCGCCGTTGGCGAAGCGCTCAACAACCTCGTCAATTTCCTGCTGCGTCATCTCTCGAGGAGTACCGAATACGATGGCTGAGATAATTCGGGTGATGATGTTCGTCCCCAACTGGACGGGTACCGGGCTAGGGGCCATTGTCTTGCCGAAAAATCCATGAGTGCCTGCTCCAGGTAACGATTGGCGACCTGGGTGATTCAGCTGCATAATGGTAGGTGTACCATTTCGGTTTGCGACCGCGGCCCATTTCTTCCAAGACGCGAGATGCTCTTCGTGTGACAGCTTTTCATTGACGGCATTGTCGTCGTGAGTGCCGAGATAGGCAGCGTCAATTTGCACATTGCCCGTCAGAACCATGCCCCAACCGCCATCGGCCCAAGTTCCGTACGTCTCGACAAGTCTGTCAGTCGGGAGTCGTTTCTTGTCACCCCAGCCCTCGGCCATGGCGGCCTTGCCGAGGCGGTTGGGAAAGGTCAGCCCGCACGGGAGCGTGACAGGTGTAGCAATTTCTAGTTCAGGCATCTTGCAAAAAAAGTCTAGTTATGGAATAGTCAAATCGTAACGGCGGCAGGGCGCAATAAAGAATTTAAATAATCGCGGTAAAGCGGATTTTCGCTCGGTAGCGAAACGTAAAAGGAGCCTCGGCTCAAACGTGCTGCCGGGTCCGCCATACGGGGCAACTTTTTCGGCCGCCTCGTCATCGCTCCGGTGTGGGACACGGAGCCCCTGAGCAATCCGGAGCTCAAAGCCAATGAACAGCATGGTAACCGGCACGACATCTGCCACCGGAAAGGTGCCGGATTAGGATTTGAGATGTTCCAGAATCATCCAATGCCACTGGGTTGCTACACTCATTACTCATTTTTGTATAGTTACATACAAGTTCCCGCAATCACTCTCTTGCCGTCAAAGAACCTCGGCTGTGGAGATTGCGGACTTTGCTACTTCATACTTGCATTGCGGAGCAGATAGCGCACATCTTCAAATGCTTCAATTCCGCCGAAGAGAATTTTTCCAATGGGCCATATACGTATTAATAAGTCACAGCTAATAAGCGTTGTTAATTGTCCACGGAGCTTCCAGCGCCCGGGGCGGCGCTTGAGGCAGCGTCAATCAACGTACCAATCAACGTACCAATCAACGTATTAATTAACGTATTAATTAACCTACGAATTGACGTATCAATTTACGTATCAATTGATGTAGCGCCTGAGGCAGCGCTTGAGGCAGCGCTTGAGGTAGCGATGAAGGCGTTAATTGAGCTACCAAGTAAGCCGCCAATTGAGGCATACGAGGGAATTAATGAAGCCACCAGTTGACGTGTCAATCAAGCTACCAAATGATACAGCGCTTGATGCAGTATTTGAGAGATCAATTAAGGTACCAATTGACGTATCAATTGAGGTAGCGCCTGAGGCATTGATTGAGGCAGCGCTCGAAGCCCTGTGACAAGCGCCCTGTGACTGGCTTCCAGCGCTGCAGGCCATGTGGCAGCGTGTGCCGACTTAAGAGCCATTTAAGCCTGGGCTGCTCCTCAATTAGTGACAGCCTGTGTTAAACGGCGAATCTGTTAATGCCAAAAAATTGTGGAGAGAGCGACAACCTAGAAACTCAAGGCACAAGTCCTGTTAATACTACGATACTTGAGAGGGTTAGCGATGATGGTCCCGTGGACGTGGTCGCACTAATCGGAGTCGAATCTCGCCTTGAATATTCTTGAACCGTACGCCAACCCCGCGTTGCAACCACTCGGTGAGAAGAGTCTGTCGTTGTGCTACGTGGCTAGCGTGAGACGAAGAAACACAACGGGGCAAGACGGGTTTTGTGAATGGCTCAGGTAAGCGTTCGTCGCCGAAGATAGGAGCATAAAAGAGAGTGAAAACAGCATGAAGAAGATGTTCAACTTGATTGGAAAATGCCAAGTTTGAGCTTGACTGTTAGCCACACTGAGTGGGTGCCCTGCACATCGTCAACTTGTTGCTTGCACATTGCGCAAGCTACTCTATATCCAGTTTTCCCCCAGTAAAGCCGCCCTCGAAGTTTGTGTATCGGTAATATATTTTTTGGCATCTACGTGATGGACATGGGCGAGACACCGTGCCAATGTATCTTATGGCTTCGCAGCTATGGTGTTATTGAAACGGTACTTGGCGTTCTTTCGCAACCCAGCGTCCTTCGGGAGCCTTACTCTAGTGGCTGGGAGATTGTACAAGCCGCCGTATACGAGAAAACTGATACGAGAAAACTGCCACGAGGAAACTGTCTGAGAAAACTGTTACGAGAAAAAAAGAGAGTGGTCACTGATAGTGAGAGGTAAGGCTGCTTGTAACAGAGCAACAATCTACGAAGTGCATTGTCTGTACTAACCGTGAACTGACCGTGTCTACATAGGTACTATATTCCACAGTGATTTTTGAAGGATCCTGTGTACTGCGCGGATTTGGGTCTAATTCCGTGTCCTATAGCACATTTCACCACAGCTGTTTCCACGGCTTCAGCACCAAGGCTAGGCGGTGCAACAGCTAGCGCCACATGCTCGGGTAAGCGCCATACGGGAGATCGCCATTTTAGTCAATATCGATCCTATAAGAGGGACCTTATCCGACTATAGCTAGCCAGCAACCGGGATCCTTGAGCCTTTAGTGTATTAGCACTACGCTGCACCGGCTGAGCAGACCATTTCAATTTGCCGTCATATTATAAAGCGATGTATGCACCTACCACCAAGAACCGCATCTCAAGCTCTTAACAAGAAAACCGCGGAGAGGGCTGCCACGCCTTTAGTCATGGAGCATCAACGAAGCGAAGGTGGCAGGCCCGCAAGACTCAACTAACAGTAACATTTCCAACAGTCGTTTGATTAATTTACGTAGTTGGGCATTCACAGCGCTCTATACGAGTTTAGGCTCCGACAACGAATTCAACGGAATGAATTTAAGCTGTGTAGGCTAAATCCCCCCTTCCAAGCATGCAAAGCGCTCTTTAGACATGTCCTAAGAGTCAGCGCAAGGCTCTCGTTCAATTTCGGCTTCCAAACATAATATCCCGCCTATGTGATAGGCTGGAGCCGGCTGAGGCACCCATGTCCCGTACCACCTTCGGATGGTGCGCGTCTCTTGAGTTCCACATAGATCGGGCACGACACGACGGAGGCTTGGGCAGATAAGGCTGGCACAATACGTAGGCATGAAACCCATAACTTAGACCAGTGGTTTCTTCTCCTGCAGTGCCACCTGCCTAAAATGTACTCTATGCGCCGCTTTTGACCTCTTTCGATCAGGCGCCACTGTTGCTTCCGCGCCGCCACGGCGTGAAACGCACAACGCTGGCTCGTATCCAGGGACAAGACAACACCAATAAACCCTACACGTTTAAGATGTAAAGTTCCCGATCACGTATAGCTAACAGGTGGCTATGTATATTGGAACTTTTGTTTAAGGCTCACTAGTAGGACAGCTGATTCTATATACAAATCGGGCGAGATGTAATACGAGCTATTGCGAAACGATACAGATAGAGAAGTAGAGTAGGGGTAGGAAATTAAATATATAAACCCTTTGCTTTCCATTAGAGACAAAAACCCTTACCAACAGCTTCTAACTCTATCACATCATTGGCATATCTTCAACCTCAACTCCGTCTTCCCCTGGCTATTATAAGCACGACAGAATGCGTCTCCAGCATCTATACATCATACCTGTTATGGCCTCTGCCACTAACGCTCAGAGATGGGTCGACTTCAAGACTCTTCCTGATGGCCTCTACTCCGGTGTTACGTATGCCAATGGCTCGACCACCATGACAAGCCTGGAATCGAGTGGCATTTACAGCTTTGAACTTGACCACGCCGAGGCTCGGTCGGAGTCAATCATTGCTAAGCGTTACACGGCCTGCTGGAATACTCCACTCGATCGCGCTGGCGTGGACCAAGGCGTGGCCGCCCTCAAGTCCTGGGCGGGCAGAGGCACCAATCTTGTGTCGGGCGATAACAATGCCTATATCGCCTATAACCACCGGGGCGTCGTTGTTTACTATTGCATCGACCGCCCTCACAGCCAGGGCAATCTCGATGGCCGAGACATTGATTTTGCTAACCAAGAAATGGACCACGACTGCGGCTTTTACAAGTCTGGTTATTTTCAGTGGGATGGAACTCCGGAGATTGTTGGAAAGGCTAATGCAGACGCTGCGATTTGCGTCGGCCATTAATCCAACCGCTGGCTAGGCAATTATGACCTTGTGGTTATATATCTGGGAGAAGCATAAGCACTCTGGCATGGCCTCTGCAGGCTGTGCTAGACGTGTCTTATGGCCTTCTAGATGGCAATTTCTCTTTCTCTTTCCCCTTTTCACAATATTCCTTATCTATCGCGACGGATCAAGAATAAAACAGGCTAAGCGCGCTTATGTTAGCCAGTCAGTTAGGTTGAGATAGAAATATATAAGGGTTTTAACATATAATCATAGAGTCCCCCACTTTTCCGTGGACAATCTAAGTGCTTTCCTTGGACAATTAACAACGCCCCAGAGCTATCTACGTTGCGTATGCTTCTGCAGCTTGCAAGCGGCTAGTGGACGATAGCCTTTGGCCTCGGTTTTCATAGTCCATGGTTTGTAACCCGATGGATTGCTGCCATGTTAGATCTCCGCCAACTCAAGATGAGGCCCAATTCCTACATCGCTGTAGAGTCGCTGCTTACAAAGCCTTGTATGCAGTTTTCGAGCGCGTTGCATTCTCAGTATTTCACCGCTCCGGATCCCAAGGGGCCTTGAAGTCGTTGCCTCCGTCAAATGGCCAGCCTACCAGTGTCAAGTCCAGCATTGGCCCGTGCTGAATCTCTTCAGCTCTCGCCTTGAGCTCGTCGACATCCCAATTGGCCCATAGAAATTTTCTGTTCAGAAAACGCGCTTCAGGGCTGGCTAGCCAAACGCAAAAAGTTGAAGGGAGGGAAACTAGAACCACCAAATCAGCCGCTGTGGAACGCGTCGCAAAGTGGCGTAAAGCACGCCGCCTCCACTTACTGTGATCCTCAAAGCCAACGGCCTCTATGCCGCCGTTTTTTCTCGTCATCGGGGTATCAATAATGCCGGGATGGATATGAAAAACACTCAGCTCCGGGTTGACGAATTCTAAAGCGTCCCAGATTCGCACTGCGCCAATCTTGGACGTGTTGTAGGCAGCAAAGGCCGCTCCAAAATTCATGTGTACCGCAGACGACGCCACGTTGATCGCAACAGCTCCCTTGGCCGCGCAACGGACAAAGGCCTTGGCTGTGTATAATGCACCCAATATGTTCAAGTTGACCGCCTTGATAAATTCCTCGCCGTCGACATCTTCCACCGAGTCTATCGGCCCCGTCTCGCCGGCGCAGCTGACAATAACGTCCAGTTTTGAGTCTCCCAGGAAAGCGGCCAACGAAGCATCCAGGGAATCTTTCTTGGAAACATCAGTCGACGCCGTGAAAACATCACTCTCCGAGAACTTGCTCTCTATCGAAGCTTTGGTGTCTAGCAGAGGTTGTTCGCGGCGGCCAAAGAGGCCAATCCGGGACGCGCCCGCTGCGGCAAACTGGCGAGCGGTCTCCGCGCCGATCCCGGTCCCGCCGCCGGTTACAACGACCGTTTTGCCTTTTGCAGACAGCTCCGAGCGCGTTGGCGACAGAGAGGGGTACGTGTTGTCATGCCACTTTTGCGTGGGTGAGGGAAAGGGCGCTGGCTTCCCTGTAGTTTGATTGATGGCAGCCATTTTGGCGTGGTTTGCTTCTCCGTCCATGGTGCAACTGTTTAAAGGCGATTCAATGCTCTGTCTTTGGAACTGTTGCCCAGGCTCGCGGATACGATGCGTATTTATGCTTTACTCTCGCATGCACCATGATAACAGCGGGTCTCACTCGCTTCGAGGCATTCAAATTGTGAGACTAGAACTAGTCATCCCTGGACGAATTGCGCCCTTGCATTGTGATGCTATTTTACCAATAGCTTACCGCTTCCAGTGAAAATCAGGCTGTGTAGACCATGGCGCTGTAACAGCGACCGGGGAGACGAGCACACCAAAAAGGCCCCATAGTGTCCACATCGACAGCTCGTTCCGTTGCTGGAAATGTTCGTTTGTCAAAGGCTCGTTTAATAACTAGAGAGCGGACCACTACAATGGAGATGACTTACTAAGGTCCCTGTCTCACTGCAACGGCGGGGATTTTATCCTCGGCAGTCGGTTGACTCAAAGGTCTGCAGCCTTAAGATCGACCGCCTGCGTGCGCTGTGGCTCTGCAGCATGGCAAGGGTATGTACTTCCCGATTTGGCATTGGACGCTGTCAAGAAGGGTCCTTACTCGCAGCCTTACAACGACTTCTGAGTCAACTTGGCTGATGTTGGTTTATTTAAAAGACGGCGCAGTGCATTCCTAGTCTCGACTTTGTATAAAACGTTGCTTAATTTTGGCAGAAGCAGTATTGTTTGAATCGACCGCGTCGTTTTGTTCCAGCTTGCTTGTGCTCGTGGCGGTGGCATTGACAGCTCTCAGTGTGGGCTTTTTTCCGTGAATATACGTGCATATAACTAACAACTTGCTGTACGCAACTCAGAACATTACAAAGAAACAGCAGCTCAAAGCCGAGCAATATTATTTGGCGTCTAGTTTTAAAATTACTGTCAACGCTATCGACGAAATGAGTAGTCGCCGGTCAGCATAGCGGCTCATTAACTGGGTCAGCCCTATGCTCCTGAACGAGCGTGGGCAAATTCTTTCACATACTAAACATTGGATTTAAAGAAGAAATTCATATTGAAACGTACTTTTGACGATATATTTTCTGGTCTGCCGGATACCATGCAGCCAACCAAATCTGGTGCCGACGGCGAAGGCCTTCTCATCATCCACGTCGCACTATACCGCATGGCCACGCGGTCCCTAGCAGAGGCCTACAGAATTCTCGGATACAAAACTCACCATGGCATTGAAGATATCCTGGGCAATCCCTGGGTCGGTATCGAAAAAGCCGTCGAAGGAACGTGGCCCGACATCCCCACCGCGCGGCCGCAGACGCGCTTTACACGGCAAGACTGGGATGAGCTATGGGGGGACGAATACGACGTCGTGACGGATCTAGCCTGTCCCTTCACGGATCAGCTCATCGAGGCGTACCCAAACGCCAAGATTGTCGTGGTGCAGAGGGATTTCGACAGCTGGTGGCAGAGCTATCAGAGCGCGGTGCTGGACAACATATTTCCGCCCAGCCAATGGCTCACGGTGTGGCTGATCCGCAACGTTCTGCGGTCGCGCGCCGCCGACGCTATGATCAAGGTTAACTACGGGTTATTTTGCGCGCGCAACATGGCCGAGATCAAGGCTCACGCGCGCAAGACGTATGACGAGTACTACCGTAACATCCGGGAAAAGGTGCCGGCGGAGAGACGGCTGGAGTACACGATGGGCGACGGCTGGGAGCCGCTGTGTGCGTTTATGGGCAGGGAGGTGCCCGACGTGCCGTTTCCGAGGCTCAATGACAGCGCGTACCGCAAGCAGAGTCAGCGGAAGGGCGAGCAGGCCGTATTCATGACGTCTGCGAGAACGCTGGCGGGGGTGAGTCTAGGCATAGGGGCGATTGGCACTGCGCTATGGCATCTGAGCGGCTAGGTGCACACCTAGGAATAGTAATTCAGGAGTGGATTGGAGATTTCTCAGTTTAAATATGTACACAACGTATTACTAGTGAGTATTTGTATGTTTTTTATATGTATTCTCTCTCTATAACTGTCATGGCAGACCATTGAGTTTGCCTGGTTGGGGGCTGGAGTAGTAACCCGAAGAATACAAACGCCGGTTAAAGAGCTATATGCTCCATCTTTCTACAGTTATATTTTGGATTTCGTAAGGTCAAAGAAACTAATACCGTTCACACTGGTCTCTACCCAGTGAAGCCATTCCGGCTTCGCCCTTACGCTGTAAGGTTTGCCACTGCCAGCAATAACTATTCACACACTGCAAATACAATTTCCGGCAACATAAGCTTTCAGTCACATCGAACCCTGCCAAAACTTATTGTCCTCGCACGCATGCAGCTGATAAATGCGTGGTTGGGAGAAGCATCAATGCAGTGTAGTTACCCTGTAGCACTTTTTGTTTTGGCTCTGTAGGGAGCTGGACGTCACGCAGTGTGAACGAGCAGACAGCCATTCGCGGAAATCAAGAGCCCCAAATGGCAATTCTCAAGGTAAAACCAGTCAGAAGCTTTTTTTGAATGCAATGCCCCAGACTTCCGTAGAGTTGGGTTTGGCAAGCTTGGTCGCTTCATGCTGGCGCGTGAAAGCGACCCTGCAACACGTTGATGGTCTATACGACAGGCTACGGCAGTTTTCTACAACTAAAATAAGATTCAATCAGCCATCAGTTTCAGCATGGCAGATATATCATATCCTGTGACATGAGGTGTACATGTTTGCTGCGCATGCGCCCGCAAGCTAGAAATTGCTTGTTCATGGACAATGGACTCGAACAACGGTGGCATGCACGAAATTACGCGACTTAAAACCAGGCTGCAATCGATCGTCGGATTGCGATCAACCTTAAAATGGCGACCTCATTTGGTCCTGTCGAGCCTCCACTTGAATGGGATTTTTGAAACGGGGCTGCTCCAGCGTCGGTCAACGAAAAAAGCAGCGTCAACGAGGTGCGAATATTTTTCAGTGTCGCGTGCTTCAAAACATGGGGAATGAAGAAAATTGATACGTGGGCGGGACGAAATAAAGGGAGAAGGGACGGGTGGGAGGATTGCAGAAGGTGAGACAGCGGCGATCGGCCGAAGAAGGCTTTCATGACGAGAATAAGAGCGAGTGCATAAAGCTGCGAGGGTTCAGCGGTGCTGAGAGGAGCATATTTGCAATCACTCTTTGAAATGAATTGAAAAGTAAAGTACGGTAAATGGATTTAGTGATGGACATGCTCGGCAGGGAAGAGAGCAGGTTTCGGGGCTGTGTAACGGGATGGGCAGGGGAAAATTGGATCGCGATGCGCAAAGAGTGGACGAGGCGCGTCATCACGCGAGCAACAAATACAGGAATTGAGAGACTACTGGCGGACGGGAGACAAGGTCGCGCAATGCGTGGACGGGGACAATTAGGCGTCTCGGGGCTGACCCTCTCCCTTGGCTTGTCAGACACCAACTTGGGAAGGGTTTACAGCGAAAAGGGGGTAGAGACATGAGTGAACAAACGATAAAGACTACTTATGTATATTTGGTCGAGGTCTTGCCTTTTTGAGCTCGGGAATTGAGGATGGCCAGGGTTGCGGAATGCGGTAGCCGCGTCAGACAGCGGGAGGCAACAGCGACGGTGTGTGCAATAATAGCAAGCAAACGTTCACCGATATTAAGTGAATACGGCGGCTGGCACAATCCATGTAGGAAGAGACGGACGAGCCGATAAAATTGCACTTGATGGCTGCATCGACAGCGCCACCAAGAGGCAAGGTTCCGTGACAAGTAAGACTGTGGTTGTGCAGAGGAGGGCGACGAAGTGTGATTGCGAGCGTCTTGAAGGAAGAACAAGCAACAAGCCAAGCTTTTCCAGCGCAACGGTACAGCGGCTTCTTTTTCCTTGTCTCTACACACGGCTGTCTGTTGCTGCAGGCGAATGTGACGTTGTTGATGTGCATTTTCCACGGATTACGCGTTATTTTTCTCTTGTCTCAGCGTAGATCAATTCACGAATCTAGATCTACAGAGTTTCAGCAACAATTTGATGATCCAAATTTTCTGTGGTCAAAGGGAGAGCCAAAGCTGCAGATTCTTGCCCTCGTGCCAGTGAACCGCCCATATTGTGGCGCTGGTCGATCTCCCCACCATAGTCCCGAAGCGGCATCGAGTCACGCAAGCAGCAGCAGCAGTGGATAGCAAAGGTAGAAGAAGAGGCAAAAGAAGAATGACTAGAATTGACGAGAAAGAGCCTGCGTAAGACCAAGTTTATCTGGTATTCATGTACTTTTTCTTTTAGTTGTAGCAGCTACCGACGGATTGGACACGATAGTCTGCGCAACACGCACAAGAACAGCGTGCCGCCCTGCCCTGTCCGCCCTTTGCGTACCCAGTACTTTTGTTCGGGGTAAAATTCCCTTTGCCTACATCGTTTTTGTATGCCGATCATACAAATTTTGATCCAATAATTGATGGAGATTGAATTATGGGGTTCCCTTTGCCGTAGTTCTGGCCTGGTTCACCCAGGAATGCTGGTAGTCAACTAGCTCTTGTGCATGGCCTTGGCCGTCTTTACGCTGCCACCGACACTCGCTCTTTTCTCTCCTTTCAAGTTTTTCAAGAATCTTCTGCTTCAACAGCTTGCTTGTATCGCTTGTCTTTTTTGTTTGGAATTCCGTCCTTTTTGGTTGCTGGTGCTCTGCTGCTGGTCGCTCCTCCTCGCAAACGCAGCCCCGTTACACGCACGCGACGGACAAGCTCATACAAACGCCGCAGCTTCACGACATTCGCACAGGTCACAGTTTCATCAACATGAACCGCGTGCGTCGCCTCCTCGGCACCGTCGCCGCGCGCTTCGCCAACCGTCGCTACGTCTTTGCCCTCGCCGTCGTCAGCGTCCTCGCCGCCAAGGCCGTCCACATCGACGCCCATCTCGACGCCCTCTCCTCCTCCGACATGCTGCAATGGGGACCGTCTTTTTTCTTCCAGGATAGCGTGCTGCTGCTCGGCATTCGCGCTATGCTCTTCGCCCAGGGACGTTGCGCTGGCGGCATTGGCACCACCCTCTCGTCGCTCATGGTGCTGCTATGCCTCATGCTCGCCGGCATCAACATCAGTTTCTTTGCCGTCGCTGGCAACGAGCTGCACTGGCGCAATGTCGCCGTCGCCGGTGACTCCAACTCTTGGAGTACCCTCGTCACTGGCTTATTCTCGCTCGGCATCACCCTCGCCGGGATCCTCCTCGCGAGCTGGCTCTTGCAGGACCTTTGCTACGTGATTTCCACCATCGCTCTCGACATCATCAAGCTGCCCTTCACTTTCCTATACACACGAATCACCGGAAACAACCGCCGCTCCTCAGTTCGCTACAGCAACCTGCCACAAAACGACACCGAGGGTGGTCTTGATTGCTACACCGACGACGATAAGGAGTCTGTCGAACCCAAGATACCTCCGCCGCCGCGCCGTCGCAGCAGTCTTCTCGGTGTCGCTCTCAACTTTTGCGTTGGCCTCAGTCTGCTGGCCCAGATTGTGTCGTACGCCACTCGCCCCGACCGCACCGCCGTCACCTTCATGTCCTGGACGCTGCCACTCGTCCCATTCATGGACTTTGTCAGCTCCGCCCCGAACCTCGCCAACCTGCTCAGCTACCACGGCCAAGACTTTCACTACGAGAATCTAACTGCCCTCACCGACCCCATCCCGCTTCCCTGGCTCCCCAAAGACGTCAGGTTGCCTGGCTTCGAAGACTGGTACGATGAGCGCGAACATTACAACGCCGAAACCGACCCCATTAAAGTCTCCAACCTCAGGGAGCCTCTCCTGCACCAGCTACGCAGCATAATAAAGGACGTGCCCATCCGCAACATTGTGCTCGTCAAGCTCGAGAGCACACGAAAGGATATTTTTCCGATCAAGAAGGGCAGCTCCATCTGGAATAAGCTCGAGTCATCGTGGGAAAACGGCACACTCCCCGAAGCCGCCGTCGAGCGCCTTGCCACTCTCACGCCCAATGCCAACCTACTCACTGGCGACTACGACGACGGTTTCGACCACGCCGACACGCCTCGCCGCGGCGGTATCAACGTCAACAACTGCCACACTACTGGAACTTACACCCTCAAGTCCATGCCCGGCACCTTTTGCGGCATCACTCCCGTCCTAGTCGACATGAACCAAGAGTACTACAGCCATATCTACCAGCCCTGCCTCGCCCATATTTTCGACGCTTTTAACGCCATCGACCACTCGACCGACACCAAGAAAAATGACTTCACCTCATACAAGTGGAAGTCCATGTTTATGCAGTCTGTCACCAACTCCTACGACAAGCAATACGAGCTCATGCCCGTCATGGGCTGGCCGGCTGAGCGCTTCATCGACTCCGAGTACCTGCGCTCCGACGAGGCCAAGTTTGGCAAAACCGACGTCGAGGACATCAACTACTACGGCATGCCCGAGACGGTGCTCGCCGACTACTTTCGAGACGCCTTTACCTCGGCCAAGGAGAATGACGAGCGCCTCTTTCTCTCCCACCTGACCTCGACCGCCCACCACCCCTTTGCTCTGCCCAAGGGCGAGCCCTACGTCTACCTCACTGAAGACGGCGACGACCTCTCGGGGTATACCAACGCCGCCGGATTTGTCGACCGCTGGCTGGGGCAGATGCTGGAGATTCTGGAGGAGACGGGCGCCGCCAACGAGACGCTCGTCGTCTACGTTGGTGACCACGGCCTGTCGATTGCCGAAAATGGGGCCGTCACGCCCTACTACCAACCCAACGTCGCAAACTTCCACGTCCCGCTCGTCCTCTCCCATCCCGCCATACCGCCGATTGACGTCAACGACGTGGTAAACTCCAACATGGTGCTGCCGTCGATCCTCGACCTACTCATCGAGACGGGCTCGCTGGGCGACGCCGACACGGCCGCTGCCAAAGACCTGGTTAAGAACTACGAAGGCCAGTCGCTGATCCGCCCGCTGCACAGCCACGGCGACGCCCCCGATATGGGCGGGTGGCAGTTTACCGTGATGAACCCGGGCGGCGGCACGCTGTCGGTGCGCGACGCTCGCCACGAGGACTGGCGCATTGTGATTCCGATTCTTGCGGATATCGAGTGGCGGTTTACAAATACGAAAGACGACAAGCACGAGAACGAATCAATTCTCGACTTTGGATACCCAGAGTTTGTGAAGAAGGTGCAGGATGCCTGGGGCGAAGAAGCGTCACGCTGGGTGGAGGAGGCGGCGTTTGTAGGCAAGTGGTGGGTAGACGACAATGCGCGGCGATGGCGGTATGAGAAGTCTTGACACGCCAAACCTTGTCATTCCCAAGACGAGTGACTTGAAACTCGTCTTCAAAAGCAAAGTCCCTTTTTAATGTTATTATAGCATATGTAGTGTGCTCGGGGGCGTTGGAGTTCTTTTACCTCTGTTCTTTTTTGTTTGAGTAGTCATGGCGGGACTTTCCAGGAATACGGCGTTGTGCAGGGTGTCTTACTCAGACTTGGCTAATAATGTCAACTATTTAATCATAAACCTTTCTGCGAAGTGATTCATTGTCAAGTATAATCATTGTTAAAAATCCTCTTTTCATTACATTTCTTACTCGGGATCAGGTTCTCAGCATTAAGTCCGCATTAACTGTCAGGATCTCATCAAACTGCCCATTATCAAATCACAACCTCACTTGCCATCACATCCTCACGCTCTTCATCTTCACGCCGTGATGCTCTTCACCAGCGCCACCAGCTTCTCCCCCAACAACTCCACGTCGCCCGGAAATCTCGCGCTCATGTAATTAAACTCTTCATCTTCCACCACAAACGGCGCCACCCCCAGACTATTCTTAAAATCCTCCTTCTTCTCTAGCACCTTCGTCACGCTCTCCTCCACATTCTCGCTACACGCGCCGTACGTCTTATAATAGTCGCCTAGAAACAGCCGCGTGCCCCAGAACGCGAGCTGTTCGAAGCGCGTGGGCAGCGCCGTCGTCTGCACGCCGTAGAGCACGGATTTGCCAGAGGGCAGCTTCGTCTCGGAGAGCACCATGACGCCGTGACAGACAGCGCCGACGGCTTTCCTAGAGGGCTTCTTGGTGAGCGGGAAGTAGGAGGCGAGGAGAGAGTGCACGATGGGCGAGTCGATGACTTGGCGCACGCCCTTTTCGTGCCCGCCGGGGAGAAAGACGAGGTCGTAGCTGTCAATGGCGAAGCCGTCTGCGGTCCAGGACAGGGGAGAGTTCCATTCGGCGCCGGCGGACATGGTCTTGTACTGCTCCACGACGGCTTGCTTGGCGCCCTGTCCAAGATTAGCATTTAATTCCGGGGAGCTTTTTCTTTGCCATTCTTCATTTAATTCTCTTTGTTACGTCCTGCGGCCAACTTTGCTAAGACTGCTGTGAAAGCAGTGCATGGTGAAATACGTACCAGGAGCTTTTGCGTGATGCCCTCGAGCATCTTGGCGTCGCACTCCGGCACCTTGCCATTTTCCGTCGCAAAGGTGACTTTAAAACCTGCATCCTTGAATGCAGCAAAAGGGACGGCCGTTTCTGTTCCTCTGTTAGCCAGCGGCCCAGGCCAAGGCGTGGCGCGGGGTATACGAACCAGAGGGGTCGTGCCCGTAGTCTGCCATGAGAAAGATGACGCTGGCCATATTGACGAATAGCTGCTCTCTGTTTCGAAGAAAGAAAAAAATTGAATTGAACAGTGAAAGTGAATTGATGAGATTGAGAGTGCTTTTATGGTCTGTACAGGTCGACGGCCTTTGCAAATCTCATCCGGCCCGATCGGGCAGCGCGATACTGGTGCTTACTACACGTGATGATCAAGGCCGTCGGACATTTACAATTTTCCTGTACGCCGGTGAAGCCCAAAGGAGAGAATATCATTAAAGCATGGTGGCTCAATTTTTAGAGAAGAAGAAATGTATTTAGAAGAGAAAGAATACGATTGTAGCAAGTGCAGTCTAAAGAGGCAATTTGGCAAAGTATGCAAAGGCTGGGGCACAACCTTGGCGGCGATCCCAGTTTCTATTTACGGGTATAAGCGGCAGCGACCCCGGGCCGACGGCGGTGAAACTTTAAAGTCTTTTGGTGGCCTGTTATTATAGAATACGAAAGAGATTGATCATTGTGTGCCGGATATAAAATTACACCCTCATTCACCCACTTATACGAGCGTCGGCGGCCGCTAGCCCACGTCTCGCACTCGATGCCTGTATTCGGCGAAGCACTAGGCGCACTACGATTTTGGCACCTAACTAGGTTGCCAGAGTAGATGCCCATGCACGGTGTTGACGTCAATTATGCATTCTAGCGTCCAGTTCATATAAAAGCCACTCAATACATAATGCGCGCCATTCCGTCAATTCTCTAGGTCATCTTTTGCAAGACAAATCTCACTGCTGCCACCATGCTTCTCTCTCTCGCATCTGCCGGTCTGCCCTTCGTCGGCGCCGTTGACGGCATCTTCGTGCTGCCGCTGACACGCATCAAGAACCATGCCGCGTACGGCATCGAGCTTCTCGTCGGCACGCCGCCGCAGACGCAAACCCTCTTCATCGACACGGGCTCTGCGACGACCGGCATGGAAGGTCCTAGTACGGCAGCCCTCTTGCGTTCACATCAACTCGTGTAAGCCAACTACTAACATACACAGACAACAGAGCGTGCAAGGCCGGTCTTTGTCAAGACGACGGCTTTTACGACAACACCACCTCTTCTACCTCTGTCTGGCTCAATGATGAATACTTTGACCGCGTTGGCGACTTTGGCACCGGCTCTACCATCCATGACACCGTCACGCTCGGCGGAAACACCGTCCCCGCCCTTGAATTCGGCGTCCTGCAGTCTTTTTCCGGCTTCTTCGACTCTACGCGCCAAAACGCCGGTATTTTCGGTCTCGGCGCCTTTTGCGACACGCCCGCCTGTCGGGGCTACCCCACGACCCTGCAGCAGCTCGCCGACGCCCATCTCATCCCCCGCCGCGCGTTTGGTCTCTATCTCGGCGCCAATACGCTCGCCGCCACGGGCCAGCTCCTTCTCGGCGGCGCGGATAAAGCGAAACAAGAGGGCCCGCTGCACGTGCTCGCCATGAAGGCGAATCAGAGCGGTCAGCCGAATAACGTACACGTCGTGGCCGTGACGCTGACGAAAGCCGACGGGACCAACGTGACGGCGACGATTCCGGAGGATCGGCAGAGCGACACGACGTGGGACTCGGGTAATCCGGCGTGGGCGCTGCCGACGGCCGTGTTCGACGCCGCTATGGCTGCGCTGGGCAACGCGGAGAAGAAGGAACTCGCGTACGGATTGGAGGTTGACTGTAAATACCGCGATGCGGCGGCGGGCGATGCCATTGTCGCTACGTTCGAGGGTGGTGTTGAGGCAGTGGTGACGCTCGACAGGGTCGTTGGCGAGCATGACGACAGTCGATGCATTACCTACCTGGAAAACGGGGGTACGGGCGTCGGCTTCGGTGCCGAGTTTCTGCGGAATGTGTATAGTGTGTTTGACTATGACGCCATGACGATTTCGTTTAGCAAGGTCAAGTACACGGACGCGACGGATATTCATAAGCTGTGAGCCACTTCTGCAGGCATAGACAGAATCACTTGTCTTAGACCACGTTCACAGCCCGCCACTGCAAGATTTTAACACTCTCTCTCTTTTCTTTTTTTCTTTTCCTCGCTTCGCTCGACGTGGACTGTGTCAACCAACCTTGTCGCTTACGCTCCAAGGGGACCAGGAAAAAAAGATAAGTGGGAGAGTGTGTATAATAGTTAAATGACTTGCTTCATTCACCTAATTTACAAACAAGAGCGCTTATAAAGCAGACGGCTATTTGTGGAGAGAGGCGCGTCATCCGAACTCGGGAGGGCGTCGGCGCTGTTCGGCGCCATTCACTATGTGAATTAATAATTCCCTCCTTCCCTCACTCAATCGTTCATTTTGGCATGAGAGATGATATAATACCAAGCCTATTAAATATTGCGTGCCATGTTCTCATCATGCTGTCGCTGTGAATGCCAAGACCGTGTAAGACAGAATTAAGCTTAAGCAAGGCGTGCGCGATGTTCCACGCCAAATGTGACCATACCTGCACAAATGACATTCAAACCCGCTTATTTCGTCTATTGCTTACAATTAAGCAGTCGGAAAAAACACAAAAACCCTGCGCAAGAAACCCTACTACTCTCCTAATTCCACAGTCAGTCAATCTCTGCGAGCACGCCATCTCTAGCCTTCCCACTCTGTCCCCGCTAAAAGTACCGGCCCTCCGCATCGGTCGCGGCCGGGCTGGCTGTCACTTGTCAGCAGGCGAACTAGCTCGCCTTCAGCCCCTGCCGGACCCTTCTTCTTCTTCTTCACTGTCGCAGGTGCTTCTTCCCTTTTTAAACTCATCATCTTTTATTTTCTTCATACCTCTACCACGACACTTTTGTCTTGCGACGGCTTGCGACATCCTCGGGCTGCTGCTGCGCATGCGACACTCGGCCCCGCGCGATCCACCACCCGCCCACCGACCAACCATGAAGTCCGCCACCGGCGGCCGCGACGAGTCGCCGCCCGAGAAGGATGCCAGCAAATACTACGGCGATGAGGCCGACGTGGAAGGCGGCCTGCATCAGGACAGCTCCATAGCCGAAGGCCAGCACGTACAGCAGGATCGCCTCAAGCGCGCCCTGTCCGCGCGCCAGGTGCAGATGATTGCGATTGGCGGCACCATTGGCACGGGTCTATTCCTCGGCACGGGCAAGTCGCTGGCGACGGGTGGTCCCGCGTCCATGCTACTCTGCTACGCGATTGTCGGCGCCATTGTGTTTATTACCATGCTGTCCCTCGGCGAGATGTCGGCGTTCATTCCCGTCGCCGGCAGCTTCTGCACCTTTGCGAGCCGCTTCGTCGACGACGCCTTTGGGTTCGCGCTGACCTGGAACTACTGGTTCAACGACGCCGTGTCCACCGCCTCGGACCTCGTCGCGCTGCAGCTGCTCCTCGACTACTGGCACACCAACTTCCCGGGCGTCGCCTTTAGCCTCATCTTCTGGGTCGTGCTCATCGCCGCCAACATCATCACGGTGCGCGCCTACGGCGAACTCGAATACTGGCTGTCGCTCTTGAAAATCCTCACCATCATCGCCTTTATCTTCGTTGGCATCGCCGTCAACGCCGGCGGCAATACCGAGCACCACTACATTGGCGGCAGCAACTGGCACCTCCCCGGCGCGCCATTCGTCGGCGGCATCGGCGGCTTCGCGAGTGTCTTCGTGACAGCGAGCTTCGCGTACGGTGGCACCGAATCCATCGCCATCACGGCCGGCGAGACGAAGAACCCGAGCAAGAACATGCCGCGCGTGGTCAAGAATGTCTTTTGGCGCATTCTGCTGTTTTATATTCTGTCTGTCCTGCTCATCGGCCTCAACGTGCCGTACACGCACGACGGTCTCAAGACCAAGGACTCGCGCACGTCGCCGTTTACAATCGTGTTCCAGATGGCGGGCGCCGAAGTCGCGGGCAGCGTCATCAACGCCGTCGTCATTACTAGCGTGCTGTCGGCCGGCAATCACGCCTTGTTCGCGGGATCTCGTTTATTATACACCCTCGCCATGCAGGGCCATGCGCCACGTGTCTTTGGCCGCCTCAACAAGGGCCAGGTGCCGTGGGTCGCTGTCCTGCTCACCAGCTTGATCGCCGGGCTGTGTTTCGGCTCCAGCTTCATCGGCGCCGGCCAGCTCTGGGCATGGCTTCAAAAGTACGTCCCCCATTCACTCCCACACATGTCTCCCATGCTAACCTCTGCAGCATCGTCGGCGTTTCCAACCAGCTCAGCTGGATCGCCATCGGCATCGCCTCGCTGCGCTTCCGCAGCGGCCTCGAGGCGCAGGGCAAGACGCACCTGCTACCCTTCAAGAATTGGACGTACCCGTGGGGCCCTTGGTTCTCTGTCATTCTCAACAGCTTCCTCGTGCTCGTGCAGGGCTGGAGCTCCTTCAGCGGCGGCTTCCACTACGTCGACTTTATCAGCTTGTACATTGAGCTGCCGGTGATGCTGATCATGTTTGTGGCGTGGAAGCTGTACAAGAAGACGAAATTCGTCAAGGCGGAGGAGATGGACCTCGAGACGGACGTGTTCAAGCCAGAGGTGGAGGAGGAGGATGAACTTGCGCCGGGGTGGGAGAAGAAGGGCCGCAAGGTGCTCAATTGGTTGTTTTAGCGTTGCATTGCATTGCGTAGCATGAATTTACGATTATCACACTTTCGAATCAAGCGGACACAAAAACTCGCCATCATTTCTCTATCAATTATTTTATTTTAAACGCCGCAACTGCAACTGACCTTAGACGCTCAGCTCGGTGGTGGCAGCACCCTTGATGTACTCGCGGTATGGGGCCAGGGCCTTGTCCACAGGGCCGCCCGGACCGCAGTACTTGTCGACAATCTCGGCGCTGCGGCCCGTGTACAGCTCCGCCTTGAGCATGCCGTCGAGCTCGCCCCAGATGGGCTTGAAGAAGTCTGTCGACTTGATACGCTCCACCAGGTCGTTGGGCTTGCCCTCGTTCTTGACGACCGCGCTGGCCTGGTGCGACAGCACGCGGATCTGCTCGTGAGCCTCCTGGCGCGACTCGCCCTGGGCGCAGAGACGCATGATGATGGTCTCGGTGATCATGAAGGGCAGTTCGGCCTGGATGTGGGCGGCGATGCGCTTAGGGTACACGATGAGGCCGTCGGTGATGTTGTCGAGGCCGATGAGGATGGCGTCGGCGAGGAGGAACGTCTCGGGGATGTCGATGCGGCGGACGGCCGAGTCGTCAAGCGTTCGTTCCACTGGAGGGGTCAGCATGTCACCGAGAAGCATACAAAAATGAGGCACTTACTCCACTGGTCGGCGTGAGTGGCCTGGAAGGTGGCAGGCTTGCTGAGAAGCTCACGGGAGAGAGAGTACACGCGTTCAGAGCGCATCTACACAATTAGCACGCATATTCCATAGGATCCGATACACGTCACTTACAGGGTTGCGCTTGTAGGCCATGGCGGAGGAACCAATCTGGGAGCTCTCAAACGGCTCCTCAATCTCCTTCCAGTGGGCGAGATGGCGAATATCGCCCGTAATCTTCTGCGCCGAGGAGCCGAGGCCCGCGACAGCATTGGCGACGAGCAGGTCGACCTTGCGGGTGTACGTCTGCGTGGAGACGTCGTAGCAGCTGGGGAAGCCAAACTTCTTGCAGAGCAGCTCGTTGAGCTGGTCGCACTTGGCCGAGTCGCCGTGGAAGACCTCGAGGAACGAGGCCTGCGTGCCGGTGGTGCCCTGGGCGCCGCGGAACTTGAGCTCCTCGCGGACCTGCTCGATGCTGTGGAGGTCGAGCATGAGGTCCTGGGCCCACTGGGCGGCGCGCTTGCCGACGGTGATGAGCTGCGCGGCCTGGAGATGGGTGTAGGCCATGGCGGGCTCGGCTGGGAGGTGTCAGCAGGGCTGGATTGGCAAAGAGGGGTGGGAGACGCACCCTTCCACTTGAGGGCAAAGTTGGACAGGTTGGAGATGACCTTCGCGAGCTTCTTGGAGAGGAGCTCAAGAGCCTCCTTCATGAGGATGAGCTCGGCGTTGTCGGTGACGTAGCAGCTGGTAGCACCTGATATAATTAGCTGCTGATTTAAACATGAAAAATGTAGGAGTAAGAAGCGGCATGAATCGTAAGATTAACATGTAGCTTGTTGATATGGCATGACATACCGTAGTGGATGATACCAGCAGCAGCAGGAGCAGCGACACCGAAAGCATGCACGTGCTATTTCATCACATCAGTACAAGAACCACATTTACAGACTCTTCTCGAATGCTCTTACAGCCATGACGTCCTAATACTTGTTAGCATGTTATTCAGTGAAGAGGTTGACGGGCGCGGGCTTTACATGTCGGCGAATCTTCTCCTCCACGCGGGCCACCTCGAAACCCTCGTCCGTGACGGTCAGGTTGGCCTTCATCTGCTCCAGCGCCTCGGGCGTAATCGTGTCGATGCCGAGCTCCCTCTCGCTCTCGGCGAGGCCCAGCCAGAGCTTGCGCCAGGTCGAGTGGCGCGAGCGCTGACTGAAGAGCTGCGACATGGCGGGGCTGCAGTACCGCGTGGTGAGCGAGGTCTGGTAGCTGTCGTACGGCGAAGCGGCGGCCATTGTGAATACTGGCTTATCGTGAACGATGGGATTTGAAATGAATGAGTGAGTGTATGAGAAGAAGAAACAGGTGATGTGATTCAATGTCGTCCGTTCAGGTTAGGTTTTTTCCCGCGACCGCCCGTCACCAGCAAGGTTTGCCAACTGTGGAGCTGTGTGTCAACCGTTTTGTCCCGATGCAGCTACAGCTAAATGACAGATGCAGGAGTGCTCTTTTTTATACAATTCTTAATTATAAAGCAATTACACAATTGATAATTCACTTTTATTTTCGATTAGCTATTGGAAGATGCAAAACCAGCGTGCATCGTCATCGCGGGGTGCTGTAGGGCTGGCGGGTCTTAGTCATCACTGCCCCTCGCGGGGCATCTTGCAACCGGCTTCAGAATGCCGACACACAAATCATCGCTTCATTCATGCTATCAAGTATTTCTCATTTCATCGTTAATTACTGCGCGCTCACGGTACAGCCTTGAATCCCTGGTGGACGGGATACGACGGGAATCCCCACGGCATACTGCGGTTCAGCAGCTCATACTCCAGACCCTCCGGACCGGCATTCAGGTACAGGAATTTGGTCATGGGCACGGTGGCGTGATAGCGGAACGGCGTGCCCGCGGGGATAAACGCAACATCGCCCTGCAACAGGTGCGCCGTCTTGTAGCCCTCCACCGACAGCACCAGCTGGCCGTCGTCCATCTGGATGCCCAGGTGGTTGGTCAGCGTGACGTGCGGCTCGGTCTCATTGTCCTGCTTCTTGGACAGGATGATGGTACCCATGGTGAAGTTGCGCGTGTGCGAGTTATCCAACGTCGAGATCGGCTGAATCACCTTGTAGCCGCTGTCTGTGTTGAGAAACTTCGGTCCGTAGTTGTTGGCCACAAAGTACGGCATCGTGGGGTCCGTCGGCAACTCGTTGGTGCCGTTGTGCCAGTTGAGGCCCTCGTCGCTCGCCGTACCGTTGACAAAGTCGCGACGCGGGATAAACTCATTCTCCGGCACGGCAAACAGGTCCAGCGGCTCGTAGGCCGCCGTCAGGTTGGGCGTCATCGGGCCAAACGGTTGTTCGTCGATGGGGTCCGGCACGTACGCCGCGTGCGCGTCCGACTCGAACTGGCCGAGCGTGACAAAGTCAAACAGCTTCTCGAAGCCGCCCGGGTGGAAGGCGTGCGTCAGCTGCGTGTCCGGGTCGATGAGCTGGAACGTGTGGATCGTGCCGGGCGGCACGTTGCCGTAGTCGCCGGGACTGGCGACGCGCGCCTCATGGTGGCCGTCGAGGGCGTTCTTCTTCGTCCAGAGTTCGACGCGGCCACGGGAGCAGTAGAAGTGCTCGTGGGTGGCCTTGTGCGTGTGCGGGCGCGCGTTGAGCCAGTTGGTCACCTTGCCGTTGTGCTGCACAAGCGAGAAGGCGCCGCCAGAGGAGTTGGCAGTGATGGAAAAGGTAATGGTCTGGGTCTTCGTGAGCATGATGGCGTGCCCGTAGAAACGAGGCAGCACATATGGTCGCACAAAGTCCGGCGCCCTCTCAACCACGATTGTCTTGCTGCAGTTCGACTTGCTCTCGGCGCCGGGCAGCGAAGCCAGCGCGCCAAGTACAACGTTGGAAAACTTCATGATGTCTGCAAGCTAATAATCACAGGAGAGTAAAAGCAAACTGCTGTAAACTATGAATCAAAACGTTCTCGCAGCATGGATTTATAATTTTTCTTCAAAAAATTCATCTGCGAGGCTTTACCATAACTGGACATCGCACCCGGTCTCAATGTAACCAAAAGGCCATCCCACATAGCTGGATTTGTAGGTCGCCGATATTATGGTTGATGGTAAAATTAGCTTGCAACTAACCTGTCAGAATTCATGGGAACTTTCTCCACGCGTTTTTTCGGTCATCCCTCAGCGGAACGGCCATCCCCAGCGGAAATATCGGAACTGCAGTGCATGTCACGGCAGTCAAGTTCTGACCACACTTCGCAGCAAAATTGGGGCCGAATCAGATTTCTGTCATTTTAATTAATCATCTACTATTTATGCTTATTGCGCGCTATATACGTTCAATGTCCGCTGCACCTGCTTATTTACCAGGCGAACCTAGCAGGCAGATAAACTTGCGGCCCACCTGGTTCTCCAGCGAGTTGACCACCAGGTTCCAAACGTTGGTGTCGTAGGCCTCGCCAATGTGGCCGACGGGGTCGAACGGGCAGTAGTCCTGGACGTAGATGTTGTGGACGCCGTCTTCGTTGACGAAGGCCGTCTTCGTGGGCGTGACCAGCTCGTCGAGCTTGGAGGTGATGACGGTGACCTTGTTGCCAGGCTGCACAATGGGATGGCCGTCGTTGAGCTTGGCGATGCCAGGCCCGCCCACGGAGATCTCGTCGCACGGCGGGCAGCCGAATTTCTCCAGCACGGCGCCAATATTCTCGCGGGAATCCTTGCCCAGCAGCGGCGCGAGCTTCCACAGATTCGCAAATGTGGTGCCGTGCGTGGGCGGCGCAATGGCGACGATATTCTCCACGAGCGCCGACACGCCGTCACGGAATTTCGGCACGTAGAGCGACTGGAAGCCGCCCTCCGAGTGCCCGACAATGTCAATCTTCTTCGCGCCCGTCTTGGCGTGCACCTCTTTAATCAGGTCCGCAATCTCGTGCGACGACTCATCGATGGGCTTGAGGCCGCCGACAAACGGAAAGCCGTCATAGGCGCCGTAGGTGAGGGAAAACGTGCAGAAGCCCTTGCTCTGGAGAAACGTCTCGAGAAAGTTGAGATCCTCGTAGTACGTCGCGCCGAGGCCGTGGAGCAGCACGACGGGGTTGGGGTGGTCCGCGCTGGGTTTGCATGAAAAGTCATTATGCGCCGTGGTGCGGCCTTTGAGCGCCTGCAAGTCCACGGGGGCGGCAGGACCGGCGGAAGCGACAGAGGCAAGCCCGGTGAGGACGGCGGCGACCTTGAAGTGCATGATGATGGACAAAGAGATGTGGCTATTTACAAGAGCTACTGGAACAACAATCTTTCAAACCAGGGAGGCGACGAGGCTCTAAATATACAAATTTTCTCACTCAGTAATTACTCCTGTTACCAGCAGCAAAAACCAGGCTACTCATTGTTCCCACGACAGACGCTCTGCCAATTGAGACAGGGCCGTGAATACAGGCGCTTTCTCGTCAGAGTGCACTAACCACTGGAGGTTAGGTGATAAATGATTCCCCCTCATCACAATGGAGATCTGCGGCCTCCTATGCCGATATTGGCATTTTCCCCTCGCTGAAGGAATAGCGCTAGCACCGAAATGTATAAGCTTGCGAGGGGAACCTGTAGTATTTGACCTTCTGCCTCGGTTGGTCAGCCCTACACAGCTCAACGTCAAATTTTAGTTGTCAATGCGAACAAAAAATAAACAGACTAAAAATCCCATCTTTCTAAGTTGGGAATGTGGCTTCAGTTAGGTCCACATCATTAATTGCCGATGCTCTTGTGCAGCCACGGATGGGGCGAGCTATGCTGTGCAACTGGTGGCCTCCAGGTCCCGTGCCTCTGCTAGGATGCAACTGGTCGTCTGGCGAGCTGCGTGAAGTAAGACATGAAATTGGCCTCAATCAATTTTCGCTAGCTCTGTAATGTGTTATAGTCGGGAATTTGACTGGTTGCACTGGTCGAAGCACAAGCCAGAGGCTGCACCACGACCGGATACGGAGTGCTACGCTTCTCAGCCCTTGTAAGTCGTCCAATGCACTGATGCACGACACCGCTGCACATCAGAATGCGGGGAACCTCGGCACAGACAGCAAATAGTTTCCATTCTATCGAGAACCATTATGTTTTAGTTAATACACAAATGCATGGACGCTACGACTACCTGGGGCAGGATGCTTCTAAGTCAGCCTCGGTGTCGGCAAGCGTCCGTTCTAGTCGCTCTTATATCACCAAATTCAGTCCGTAATATAAGAAAGATTTTAACACTTGTTCTATTCTGTCTTTATTCGCATACTAGCGTACTGTACATGTTCGTGTGCCCCTTCAGGTACGCCTCCATACTAGGGCTGTCGCTCTCCGCCTCTGGCTGCGATCGGCGCAGGATATCCTCAATGGCCCAGGACACCCGCTCAGCGCCCACCATAGCGCCACCAATATTAGCGGCGCCGGGGCCGAGGCGCAACGCTGCCAGCCTTCCCACCATGAACAGTGGCACGTCGTCGTTCCACATCAAATCGTCGTTGAGGCACGGAAATCCTCCAAAACCTTGGACAGGGTGCTTGCGCATAATCGTCTGCATGTACGGCAGGGAGGTGAAATCTGTCTGTATGCCTGTCGCAAAGTACATAAAGTCCATCGGCGGCAGCTCCATCGGCGGGTCTGTGGTGATGTGCCACTGGCCACCGGACTCACCCTCGCGCTGCTCGAAGCGGGCGTCGACGATGCTCGTGTTCGTGCTAAGATGCACCTTGCCCGCTGCGACGTGCTTCTTTAGCGTCTTGTGGTAGAGAGGGGTAATGCTGCCTCCCCCGCGCGCCGACTTGATAATCTCCAAGCGCTCTTCGTCGGAGTCCGCCAGCCAGAAGCGGGCCTGCTCCGTGTTCTTGTACTTGCCCATCCACTCGAGGTTGAGGTCGAACAACTTCACACGGCAGGGCCCGCGCATGATATGCCAGACCTTTGTGACACCGCGGCGAATGGCGAGGTCCGTCAGCTGCGCCGATGTGAGACCGCCACCGACAACGACGATGTTTGTCGGCTGCTTGGCCTTGATGCGACTTTTCAGGTAGGGGTCGGGGAACTCCTTGACTTGCAGACTGTGACAGGCTTGCGGGTACTGGCCGCTGGCATCTGGCTTGGACGGGATGCATGGTACCCGTGGGACGTTGGCAGCCCCGACAGCCATGACTACAGTGCGTGCGTATCGAATTCCGTGATCTGTCTTGATCGTAAAGATTCTTTCTGTTTCGTCGGGGAAGGCGTCGGCATAGCCAAAATCCAGGTCTTGGATAGCTTCTTTTCGTAGCACACCGGATTCGAGATTGTAACGCTGAGTGACAGAGGCACAGTGGTCTTTAAACACGCCTTGGGATGGCGTGAAATAATCGTTCTTTTCTCGGGCATTGATGGCCACGCGCGAGGCTTGTCTACTACTTGTTAGGTTATTGACACAAAGGAGAAGAGATGACCTACTTTCCACCGCAATGACGACCAGCGGCTTTTTTGTGACCGTGCTTGCTGACTTCCTTTCCAACACAGTTTCGGATCTCGACCAGCTCATCTTCACGCTTGTGTTCGTATGTATACGCCAGGAGAGAATCTCGGTCGAAAGGGTCGGCGTGCCAGAGCATCGGGCTTCGGAGGTGCGAGATCTCGTACGTGTTGAACAGGTAGTTCCAGCGCGCCAGCCATTGATCAGACGTCGAATCGAGCACCAGCATGTTGTATCCAGGGCCAGTACTGGGCCTACGAGTCTTGATTTTGCCGCTCTTAGTCTGTTTCACAGAGACTTTGTTGCCGTGTCTACCTATCCAGCGGAACCGGCGATGCTCTTCGTCGGTGAAGAGGGCAGATGGCGTCTGCTCTCGCAATCTCGCTGCCATGGCGAGGCCGCAAGGACCACCTCCTATGATAATGACGTCGAAAATCTCCCGATCGGCCATGTTTACTGGTTGTCTAGCTGTTCGTGATGATGCCGGACCAGCTTCCAAGGGGTTTTCTCTCATTTAGACTACATGGAGGGCAACCCCGCGACTTTATACAATAGCTTTTGTTTATATGACTTATGTCTTACAACCTTGATGGTCATACTGGAGTGTTGAAACCCGTTAACTATCGTGGCCTTGTCGTGATGTCCATGCTGGCACAGAGCTACCCTGATGGGCTGCCCATCCGGGTGCTTCCCCAGACACATGTCATCTCACGAAATTAGACCACTGTTGACTTCTTTTTAGAGTATTAATTTTTCTTTATTTACTTTATATTATGAGCCTTAATTGTCTTACTATCTAAGGCTCCTTTCTTAAAATCGGTGCTTGACTTGAGTATACCGCTTTGTAATTCCGCCATATGGCTTAGCGCAGGCTCCACAATTATCACAACAAACCAGCCAATCATGTGACTTGTGTGATGGAGAGCTTCGAGCTGGAAGCTGCCCAAGTCACCATCAACAGCCGAAACACGGACGTTCGGTATTTCATTTGCACGGCTTTCGATATGGTGTTCAAAGAAACTCAGGTTCTCGAGGTTTCGATACCGCTACCCAAGTCGCTGGACACGCGGATCTACATCCGTGTGGCGACTCTGGATAAAGCGGTGATGGTCTCTCTGACGACAGCATCGCAGGAGGAAATGGGAGCTACCACGCCAATGGGCTCCATGGTCTATGCACTTCCTGATGTAAGTTATCAAAAGCCAATGAATCAAAATTTTTGCTAAATTTCAACAGCGATTCAACCCTCAGCTCCCGCTAGCCACCACCATCTTCACAACAGAGGCCACCCTGGAGTTCACCACACGGACCGCAAAGATTCTGGCTAAAAGAGCAAACCGTCCTGTTTATGTGACAAACTCCATCAGCTTCGTCAACGCTGGCATGGGTGGCACGGTGGAGGAGGAGATGGAGGCGCTCAAGAGCGTGATTGACGTTGTTTCGGATCAACTGAGGAAAGAAGGTCTACTCGCCGGTAGCGAGATCAACGGGACTTCATAGCGCCTGCATGGAGGAATGCACAGTGCTTTCTCGAGATCCAGCCTTTTCCCGATGCCTGTCGGTCAGCTCATCAAAACGGGGCCCATTGCAAGGCAAGGAGTGCACCGCTCAAACCATGCAAACCAGCCCAAGATCAGATACGGAAACGGGGCAGTTCGATTCAATATTTCCGATGGAGTTCAAACGGCCAGCCATCATTGAGCGGTCTCACATATCAGGCAGCACAAATGAAGGCTAATCTCAGAATTCTGGGAGCCTATGACGAGCGGATGGCAACAGCAAACATTTTCGGCTATCCGCAGGCGGTGACAAGCCACGGCGCTGACAAGCGATATGGAGACAGTGGACAGCGATCACTTGTTATGTTTGATGTGTGATACTTGTTGCAGCAACGCTGTCACCTTGCATGCAGGCGGAGCGAGGGAATTGGCGAGGGACTGGAGGCAGGCAAACATGGATATTCCCCCGAGGCGAGAAATCGTAATTCGGAAACTTGGTACACTGAAGCGGCACAGTGGCTGGGCAGCTGCGGCGTGCAGACGCGGCTCAGGTTGGTACTCACTGCCTGCATAAGAAACGGTTCAGAGTTGTGGATGCATAAATTAGCGATAATATACATTACTTCTCTAGTCGAGAAAAGAACATTCTGCAGGATAAGCGTTTGGTTTGCTCTTGTTTGTGCGGTAGAGTACATCATGCATATGTAGGTAGGTCTCAGCTTGAGCCGGGTATAGCCAGGTACCTGTCTGCCCAAATACGATGCGGACGCCTACCAAGGAAACGCAATTCAGTGACAAAACCCTGATTTACCGCAACATCTGCACCTGGAAACGGCGGGTTATCTCTAGGCACGGCACCTCGCCACGAGACAAAGCACTGGTGACAGCTAGTCAGAGCACGGCCTGCAATTCTGTTAGCGTCTGTGTTTCACTGTAAAAAAATTCAACCACGCAAGTAGCTTTTGTTAGCACCGCCCGCTTAAAGATACCTTGGCAAGGTACTGCCCGCCACGCTGTCCGCCCGCCCGCCAATTTTTCTTTGGTGGGGGCTTCTTTGAGAGGGGCCTTAATCCTCGATTTCATGGCTTTGGCCTGGACAGACCCTTGCTTGATCAATCTATTCTTCTCCCAACCGGCCGATTCTACACACAGATTCCTCGTTTGCCTCTTTCCCGGACTTCTTTCCTCTCTCTGTTTGGCGCCACCGCGACTGTTCAGAGTGGGAGCACAAGCAAACGACTGTAAGTCCTGCGACACGGCCAAGGCACCGCCTTGCTTGCCCGCCTTCGTCTCCTCCATCTCCCCCGCCATTCAGGGCTTGCCGCCGACGTATATGTCCATGGCATGCCTTGCGCGCTGCTTTTCCTGTCTCTTTGGCTCAATTTGCTGTCATCGAAATCTCCTTCTTATTCTCGGCTCCCAAAGTTTGACCTGCCATGTCGGAAACTCGCTTGCTAACCGCCTTGTCTGACCAGGTTCTTCCCCGCGATAGGATCCATGACCTAGACCGACACACAACAACACCTTCATTGCGTCTTTCGCACTTCCTACCGGCTACCATGTCCTGGCAGCCTGCCCCCGAGTCCTTGAGGCAGCTTGCCTCTTGCCTCAAGGACTCCCTCAGTGGCTTCGACAAGAATGCGCAGAAGCAGGCCGAGATTGTGAGCTCCCAACAGCTAGTCTAGGTCCCGATGCATTGGCTAACCTCTGATCTTTTTTCTCTACAGATGCTTAAGCAAGCAAAAAGCTCTCCTGATATCAACAACTACCTTGCCTACATTCTCTCGAGCCCCGAGCCCCCGGAGGGCGTCAACCTCTCCCAGGACGAGTACCACCTTGTCCGCTCCGCCGCAGGCATTATGCTCAAGAACAACCTCAAGTCGGATTGGAAGACGATCCCCGAGTCGAGTCTCCAGCTCATTAAGCTCGCTATACCTGTTACGCTGCAAGACAAGGACGCCCGGATTCGTAACTTCGCCGGCAATGTCGCGACCGAGATTGTTCAAAAGGGTGGTCTGCTGAGCTGGCCTGAGCTGCTTCCTCAGCTAATTGAGACCTTTAGCAACGTCTCCGGCCAAATTTCGATCGAAGCGCAAGAAGGTGCCATGTCTGCCATGGCCAAGATTTGCGAAGACAACACCCGAATGCTCACTCGGGAAGTCAACGGCCAACGACCGCTTAACTACATCCTTCCCCAGCTTATCGCCGCTACCAAGAGCCCGCTCATCAAGGTCCGAATGGGCGCCCTGACATCCATCAACGTCTTTACCCCGCGCGAATCGCAAGCGATGAACAACTCCATCGATGACCTACTTCAGCATCTCTTCACCCTCGCCAACGACGAAAGCCCAGCCGTTCGCAGACAAGTCTGCCGCTCCTTTGTATCCCTGGTTGACCGCCGCCCCGAGAAGCTGATCCCCCACATGGCTGGTTTGGTCGACTATACCATCCGCCAACAGCGAAGCGACGACGAAGATCTGTCCTGCGAAGCTGCCGAGTTCTGGCTTACCGTTGGTGAGCATGAGGATCTCTGGCATCAACTCCGGCCCTTCATCGAGCAAATCATCCCCCTGCTCCTTGAATATATGGTTTTCAGCGGTGAGGATATTGCTATTCTCGGCGGTCAATCTGACGACGAGGACGAAGAAGACAGGGCTGAGGACATCAAGCCCGCTTTCGCAAAGAAGAACCTGACCCGTGCCCTGAATGGCGACGGTACCATGACCCCCGATCCGAACAAGGACGGATACAACGCTGTTGGAGGAATGGATGAGCTTGAGGACGGCGAACTGGAGGATGAAGACGACGAGGAAGACGGTGACGATAGCCCGGACGAGAAGTGGACCGTTCGCAAGTGCTCTGCAGCTGCGCTGGATGTGTTTGCTCGCAATTTCGGAGGACCCGTTTTCGAGTTCATTCTCCCCTACTTGGAGCGAAACCTCAAGCACGAAGACTGGCCCCAGCGTGAAGCTGCTGTGCTGGCACTGGGTGCTGTTGCTGAGGGCTGTGAGAGTGCCATTCTGCCGCATCTCCCGATGCTGGTGCCGTATCTCATTTCTCTCTTAACCGATCCCGAGCCGGTCATTCGTACCATTACCTGCTGGACTTTGGGCCGTTACTCTGGCTGGGCTGCGGCTCTGCCTGAACCTGAGAGAGAGCAGTACTTCCTACCCATGATGGATGGTATCCTGCAGAAGATGCTTGACCGCAACAAGAAGGTGCAAGAAGCCGGTGCTTCGGCATTCGCCAACGTTGAGGAGCGTGCTGGCAAGGCTTTGATTCCCTATACGGAGCCCATTGTCAAGCAGTTTGTCATTTGTTTCCAGAAATACAAGGATCGCAACATGTACATCCTGTATGACTGCGTCCAGACACTTGCGGAGCAGGTTGGACCTACGCTTGCCACACCCCATATTGCTAAGCCGCTAATGGAGGTTCTACTGGCTCGCTACAGCAGGTTGAACGACCAGTCTCGCGAAATTTTCCCATTGCTTGAATGTCTGTCATACGTGGCCCTAGCTATGGACACTGCTTTTGCTCCCTACGCTGGTGCCATCTTCCAGCGCTGCGTCACCATCATTCATAACAACCTTGAACAATCTTTGGCTTCTGTCACGAACACTGAGATTGATGCTCCCGATAAGGACTTCTTAATTACCACGTTGGATCTTCTTAGCGCGATCATTCAAGCGCTGAGCCCCGAGCAAGCGTCTCAGTTGGTCAGCAACTCACCGCAGCCTTTGTTTGAGCTGATGAGCTTCTGCATGGAGGATCCCACAGATGAGGTCCGCCAATCAGCCTATGCTCTGCTGGGAGACTGTGCCAAGTTTCTCTTCCCTCTTCTGGAGCCGCATCTGCCAAAGCTCCTGCCCTTCCTTGTCACACAACTTGACATGGACGAAGTCCTGGACGAAAGAATCGAAACTGGCTTCGGCGTTGTCAATAATGCGTGCTGGTCGGCCGGTGAAATCGCTATCCGCAATAGCGAAGGCATGAAGCCATTTGTGCCCCAGCTGGTGACCAAGTTCGTCGAGATGATGGAGAACCCTCGCGTGCCTCGTGGTCTGGTCGAGAATGCTGCTACTGCTCTCGGCAGACTTGGACAGAACAATGCAGAGATTATGGCTCCTGGACTTGGTAGCTACGCCGGCCTGTACCTCCAGGCGATGGAGGATGTCGTCACGATGGATGAGAAAGCTTCTGCCATGAAGGGCTTTACTGCCATCGTCCGCCAGAACCCACAGGCTATGGAGCCAGTACTTCTGGACTACTTTAACACTATCGCCAACTACAACATGGATCTGCAGAACCCCTTGAAGCAGGAACTTCATGCTGCTTTCCAGGATGTAAGTTTACTCGACTGACCATATGCCTTTTCGAAACTAACCTTTGTACAGATTCTCAGTGTCTACAAGGCAAACATTCCTCAGTTCTCTGAATTCATTGGACAGCTCGATGCCGATTCACAAGAGAACTTGAGAGCGAGATACACCCTATAATTAGCGAGGGGTTGACTCGCCTACACGATGAGAAGATGATTCAAACGGAATACTAGCGAAGTAAAAACATTTCGTAAGAAGGAAAATACTTATGCTTTAATATGGGATGATGGGAATACGAACCACAGTAAAACTTTTGGAACGGAAAACGTGAATGGGCCTGGAAATGAATGAGGAAAAGCACCACTTGCATGAAAAGAAGTTACGATATGGACAAGATAAGAGGACACGTTTTATAGCATGGCATTCGATGCCAATTACCAAGTAGATAGTTGATTTTGCGTATACATTTGCTTTGAAGGTTGGAAAGGTTATCATTGCGCGACTGTTTCGCCAGCAGCATTGCCGTTGGCCGATGTTTCTCAACAGCATGTGTGAAGAGTTCACTCTACTATCGAGATCCATTCCAATTTCTGTGCCAAAGACAGCACTGTTCATCTACCATCATCCACTCTCCAGTGCATCTGGCCTGCGCCTCACTGCCGCGTATGCTCCTCTTGAACGGGGCTATATTCTCGGAGGACCCAGTCTCGAACAGACCTCCCAATATGTACGCCCCTGAGCTTATTTCTGCCCCCGTTTGTTGTTATGGTCTTTACGGAGTTGTTGGGGGTGTTATCCATCGACCTAAAACGGCGGATCAGCCCGCGGACTGGCGGTGGTTGTGCCTGGGTGACGAGGGCTGTTTCATGCGGCACGGGACTCTCCGTGCAAGGCGGAGCAGACCTTTTCCTAATATTACATCACATCTACGGTCGGGAGCGAACGTCGAGGGGGTCTTTTCAACTTGGCAAACCTCAGTCTGTTGATATACCCTCCTGCAGTCCCACGACGTCGATTCTCTTGCGAGGGCGTAACATGAGTAATTCCTGTCATGCAACCTGATTCAAAAGTTCCTTATCTTGAGGCTTTGGGTTACTTTTCCGTTCATCAAATCATCAAAACGGACTCTCAATGAGAAACATACCCCTGTCAGCCACAGTTGAAGCTCTCGTCACAACGATGCTTAGCTTTTGAACTCAGGCACAAATTTCGGCAAAATAGCCAATTAAATGGCAAATGCCAACTAGGGTACAGGCACTATTGCTATCTGATGGTGTCGATCAGGTACCAGCATGACACGAAGGACAGCGCACCGCGCATGAGTAATTACAGGATTCTAATTCGCCATGACTCAGTAAACCAGGATGCTGCATCATCCAATCTACATTGCCACCGCGAAGAACGGTGCACGAACTTCATATGGCACAGCGCGCTATTTTCTTGTGGTGTTCGGAGCCACCGCATACAATGACATTGATACAGATGGCGTGCATCATGAAACAATGGGCGCTGTGACACGGCGTCTTTTTTTCTATAATCAGTGGCTTTTTTTCTTCAAGATACACAACACCGCCCTGCCCTGCCCACACCTCCCATTTGTCTGTGATTCACAGCAACGGTTCAGCTGGCCGGTCCTGGCAGATTTGACTGGTGTATTGGACGATGCCGTGCCACCCCCTCCCATCGCCATGCACGCGGCCGGTCATCATTCTGCGCCACAGCGAACGCGGCTATAATATTTGATGATCCCTGCGTTCGCTCTGCAGATGGATGCGCTTCTAGAAGATCCGCCTTGGAAGGGGAGATTGGCAGTACCAGTGTGCCAGGTCACACTTTGTTGCAGAATTTGCCCATCACTAACACGTCTGTAGTGATGGTGATACCCTCGCCGAACATGGTAGTTATGTTGACGCCATTTTTACATCAGCGAAAGCGATCAAACCATAATGCTACGTGCCATCAGTCTTTTATTCGTATACGCCCATCTCCAATTGGCCAGCCTCACCCCAGACATTTCCCGCCTCCGAGTTGGGAAAAACCAAAAGCCTCGACTCGTTTGCTATAGCCTACCCGGTAGTCTGGCGTCACTATCGAAACGTCTAGCGCGCCTCGCAGCTCTAGCCAGCCCAAACTAATCCCAAAGAGCTGGGACACGCCCGTTGTCCCTCGGAGCCTAACATAAAGGCTTTCTACGGTGGACAGGAGAAAAAAAAAAAGAACAGACAGTTGGCAGCCTCGTCCGTGTCAGCAAGCTCAGGGTCTTTCCGTGAGGGGAACAAAAATAGCATCAAAATGGGGCTACTCGACCCTGCTGCATATCGGGCCGTTTGGGACAAGCCACTCAGCTGGGGAACTGCATGAGGCTGGGGGGCGACTGTGATTCGACTCATTCTGCTCGGCTACAGGGCGAAAGGAGAAAAGCGGCTCTCCTCGAGGTAGGGCAGAGCAAGTGATTCAGCCTCAAAATCCGCAGACAGCAGCGCGTTGGCAGTTTGATTCAACGCTCCACCGAATTGGCTTTCCTCGTGTATGTACAGCACGTCCCAAAAGGGCTACATGAGAGAGAATTGGCAGCCCGCTGGGAAGAATAGCAACGAAACAGCAGGTTAGGCGATGGCTTCTTTTACGAAAGGCTATCAAGACGATGATGCAAGAAAAAAAATAGTCCGAGATACATACACGAAACTCAGTTCTCTGGCCTTTCCCCTTGACGAGAAGCATCGGACGGCATTTTCCCACTCCGCAGTGGAGATGGCCCCGTCGCTGCGTTGATGCTATTAAAGGATATATCGGAAATATCTGATGATAATGGCACGGTTAAGCTTGTCCCGTGCATAAACGGCTTGGCCAGACCTGCCACCGCTTGTTCCGTGGCTTGCAGAGAAGTGTGGACACACGTGCACGAATCTATATCGGAAAGGCGACGCCTCCGCTCCCTTTTCTCTCTCCGCTTCATCGAGAAGGAATGGAATATCGGGGGACACTCGTGCATGCGGCGTTCTCCTCAAAATAGAAACAACAGGGAGCGCGGGCCGGGGGGGGGGGGGGGGGGGG
>PHFE01000008.1:1595578-1757784 GCA_002796755.1 Paracorniculantispora psalliotae
TAGTCAGTCCCCTGCCAGCCGCGGCCTGGTAGCGTGTGGTGCCCAGTTTTGTTCGTTCGTCGCGCACGCTCACAGGTGGCCTTCTGTTCTGCTTTCCCGTCTTTCTACTGGTGGTTTTCCAACTGGTGTGCAGCCCTGTTTCCCCGCCGCGCGCGGGCAGGGGTCCATGAACCAAGGTGCTACCTCGGGCCAAATGGCTGGTTCAGCAACGATTACGCGGCCCTGCGCTGAGGGAGCCAGGTAGCGGCCATGTATCTATCTATCCCCCGACCGGGGTGAAGCTGCACGTTGACCACTGAGCCAGCGATCGCTTCTGACAAGGGGCGCGGCGCTGTGGCGATGTGGTTTGCTGCTGCGAGATGCGTGCATTGATTGGGCGTGCATCCCGGCCGCCCGCGCGAGACCTGCAGGACACCCTCAAGCGATGGCGCAGCGCAGTCCATCACAGCCATTTTATTTCCCTTGACCGCTTCAACCATATTCTTATTCAGAGGAAGAAACGAGAAAGGTCATCCGTCGCCTCCGACCCTTCTGCACCCCGTCTCTGTCTTCTGGCCCCCTTGCTGGATCACAGGCGCTAATGCCTTGCCTTCAGCTCACTCCCTATCCTGCTTTGGTCGTAGCGCACCTGTCGGCGCGGCTTGGCAAAGGAGAAAAATGATATCATGGGATCCAGCAACGGAAAAAATACTGGCCCCACCAGTCAAAAGGTAGCTTTTTCTGTGTGTGACTTGAGTTCTTCTCGGAAGAGTTCTGGGTGGCATGTCCGTCTTGCTCCCGCTTTCCACAATAAAAGTGAAAAAGACCATAAAATCAGAGTAAATAAAAGAAAAGTCAAAAGTCCGTTTGTTGATCTGTCAATGAATGTACTCCACCGATATGCCATGGGTATCGGCCATGGTCATCGTCGGTTCGTCTTACGCGCTAACTAACAAGGTTGGTGGTGCTGAGCTCACGGGATTCCGAACCAGCAGACACACACCCTCGGCTCGAACCAGCAAGGGGTCCCCCGTTCTAGCATCCAAGATGACAGTGCATGGATGGGCTAAAAGCGCCTTTTCAGTTCGCTGAGGCTACTCCGAGAAGGCGGCGCTCGCTCGCTGCTGCGCTGGCAGGATCAAACACGCTGCAGACTATCGATTTTTTTTCATTTTGCCCGCCTTTCAGAGTAATTATACGCGGGGCGCCACTGCGAGCTCAAACGGGTGAGCAAGTAGAAAAAAAACCCACTACCATCGAGATGCTGTCCCTGGGCGCAATATGGAAGAGACTCTCCGGTCGGCAAATGACATGCTGGCGCACTCACACACACAAGCACACAGCGTATGTACAGGGCTGATCACTTTGCTCAGCACAGTAGTTGATGGACGAGCCCACCTGCACACGACGCCCCCAATTTAGCCGTGCAGCGTGGTGCTCGGCATTGATGGAACAGAGAGGCCAAACATCCGCAGGGTCCCGTCGGTGAATTGCGACCACAAGAGAAGACCACGCAAGACAACCTATAACGCTAAGAATAAGACTAGTGCAGCGACAGATTGATGCAGATGTCCCAAAAGACGAGAGACGCAGAACACATGCTTCAGAAACAAGGTACGAGTGTGCATAACACGGCCTGTTTGTGAGATTGTAGTTACAAAGGGAATGATCGTGGAAAGCTATTTTTAAGTTTTCTGCATTTTTTGGGTTCCAGCTATGTGGATTCTTCTTTATTTCCGTGCGCAGGCCAGCTTCATGAAGGTGCGGCTGGCGGATACGAAATACCCGACGCCGAAGATCCCGCCCCAGTGAGAGACTTGGCGTGACAGCACGAAAATGGAGGAAACTGATCACTAAAGAGTAAAATGAAAAGTAGGATATGTGTAAACCTCATCGCAAGACTCGTGGCGTGCGGGATGGCCAACGGGGCTTGTCCCCCCGGGCCAAGAAAGATTTGAATACCCTTGGCGTCGCTATCGCGACCCTGCTTCCGTGCTTGGCCGGTTGTGGCCATCCCGCTCCGCTGCAGCCCGCTGGCCCGTTGAGGGTTTCTCCCAGCTCACTAAACTAATAAACCAACCTGGCTTTTGACGGGGGGAGGGGGTGTGGTGTGGGCGCTGGCGGCGAGCATCTCGCGATGATGGCAAGGCAAGCTGGCAGCAAAACTTCGTCAGCCAAGACGGAGAAGCGGCAAACTAAAAACGGACGATGCAAGCAAGAGAGAACCGGACCGGCATTGGCATGCATGCCTGCAGCCACCGGTTGTTAGGCGAGGAGGTTGCGGCACGAATTTCTACGCTAACACAGTCTGATAAGCAACAGCGCTTTGGGCTTGTGGTGTGCTGGCACCAACCGGCCAGCCGGCGTACGGAGTAAAGTGTTGTGGTAGTCAGATGCGTGTGTTCCGCATGGCCTTTTGGTGCGGGTGAGAGCAAGAAGAAAGCGTTGTTGCTATTTTTGGCAGCCAAGAAAGGTGTTGGTGTGCAAGACAAGCGGGGCGAGCTTGCTTGCTTGTGTTGCCCGCCCATGGGTTTTTTGCTGGGGCGAGCGGGCGGACGGGCTAGTTTTACTTATCCACAAGGGAAAAAGTGTGTGTGTGTGTGTGTGAGGGTGAGAAGAAATCCGAGGGGACCGGAGAAGAGACATGGGAAATGGGCATAGTATTTCTCGAGCCCTGCAAAGAATGCCGTGTGATACCCCTCTCTTCCCCCCAGCCAGCCCCCCTCAGCTGGGGCACATGGCGTTCGAGCCAGACCATTTCCTTTTCCATACCCATTATCAATCATGCTATGAATTTGTCCCGTGACTTTGCTATCAACTACTGAAACGGAAACTGCGAACGATTTCTCTTTGGTTTGATGATGCGACAGGTTTGGGGGCAACAAAGACATCTCGGAGACTTGTTGCTGTCGCCACCTTGTTGAGACGGCAGGCGGAAAAGCTCGCCTCTTTGTGTTAACAGCGAGGGATGGGAACCAAAAAAAAAAAGTCTTGGCATGACGAAAAGCGTGTCTGCGAGTGGCTGCTTTCAAGCGTGGAGACCTTTTCGGCGCAGAAAGAGTTGGCAGCTAGTCTCCGGCCCCAGCTGGTCGATCCCCGCCCGAAAGCCCAGCATGAGAGCCGCTGGAGCTGCTTCTGCTTTGCTTTGCTTGCTGGGTGGGCTGTTTCTGTTATTATTAGCGTAGTGTGCTTGTCAACTTGGCGACTTTGGGAATCAATGCGACGCTGGACCCTTCGCCGGGGGCGACAGCCTGCTTCTCGCGCCGCGAGGATTGTGGACAGGGTCGAGCTTGTTTCTCTCTTTTCGAATCAAGAACACAACCCTTATTTTTAGTGTCACTGTGTGAAAGGGGGCATCTCGCGATCGAAGAAAGCAAGGCAAGGCCCTGGGGCGCAGCACCGTTGGCCGCTCCATTCCAGCGCATACGAGAAGCATTAGACTTTGGTCATGTTCTTCACCAACAGACTCAATCACGACAGTCTACATGAATTCTAAAATGTCTTTGATACTTCTTCGCTTACCATGCACGCTACTTTTTGGTCCTGTGATAACTACGCTACGCGATGGCAAAGAGGGATCAGAGTTAGTGAGCCACACTTGGGAGGAGCTGTGATAGCCTATTAGGATCGGGTATGGTGGTGTGTATCCGACGTGGCAGAGGTGGCAACACAGTAGCGTGTAAGTCGGAGGGAGTCTAGCAGCATCGGCAGCGCAGCAGTGCGATGGATGCAGCACCAGGCGGTGGCTTTTTAGTGTTGCGACCACGCGGCAGATTTATTCTTCAAGTTGCTTGTTTCGTCCATGCGATGGTTTCTGTTGCACGCAACTCTAGAGAAGGTTGACATAAGTTTCCAATACTGGTTAAATGTAGCAAGGTGCTGATATTAGTTGTGGTTGTCAGACGCTAACAAAAGACGGTTGACGACAACCGCAACGGCATCATCAAATCGCGGATACAAAAAAGCGTTAGAATGTGCGAATGACGTCTCGCCCATCTGAGCAAAGCCCTACAGCAGGTGAGATGGAGCGTGGGTGCGTGCCGGTCGGCCGCGGCGGTGGTGGGCTTCGGTGCTAGCGGCTCTTGGCTCTCATTTACTGGGGACGGAGGATGAGACAAGCACAACACAGAGAAGGATGGTGGCTAATAGCACAAGAAACAGAATATGCTACTAATAATACCCATCGGTGTTACCAGCTTGTACACATGTGTTGAAGGAGCGGGGAAGGCGGCAGGAGTGCCGAGAGAGCAGCGATGGGAAGAAACGAATGGTGACAACGAAAGGATGCCCAAGATGAAGCCGACGAGATGGGAAACTAAAGAGGCAAGGGAAAACGGGCAATGGACAATGGACAATTGATTTTTGGGGTAACTGGTTGTTGACTGACAAGGCCAGTCATCGTTCGGCATGAGAGAGCCGAATGTGTGTCGGGTTCGCAGTTGGAGACGACTTTTGGGTGGCAGAAAGCTATTTTTATCCTCGTCTGCTGGGACTTTTTTTTGTTTACCTGCAGAGACTTGCCCGCATTCTCCAACAGGGAGGCCCTTGTGAGCGTGTGTGCTGACCCGCACGCTATATGTGCGTCATGCCTGGGTTAGACAGCGAGAGGCGAACATGGGCCACCACCAGCCCGCTCCCCTCTTTTTTGTTCGGATTATTGTTCCTTTTTCTAGTCGCAAAATTTGGAGAAGGCAGAGAGATGTGTGTGTTGTAGAGTAGATTTTATTCTTAGTGTCATGCGGCAACTTCATGGGCAGTTTGGAACGTTGTTAAACGAGCTTTGTCTGTGAATGTACACGCCCCCCAACTTGCAGTTTGCCTTTAGAGCGAGGAGATGGAAATGTCAAAGAGTTCATGAACCGTGGAGAAGAAGAAGCATGATTCAGCGTTTACGTTTGAAAGAGTGCTTCTATTTTGAAGTCTTGCCCCGATGTTGTTGTACTCCACGCCGCGCCTGGTTTTTTTTGCCATGTCCTGACAAAAGGCCCTTGGCCTGCAACCTTGTCGGTCAGCAGCCTGTAACTGCAAAGGAAAAAAAAAAGAGACGTTCGGTTCCACTGGATAAGGCTTCACCCCCCTCTGTGACCCCCAAAACTGAGTCGACGGCACCCCCCCCTGCCCTGCCCCGGGCTGCTGTCGTCACAGGGACTCCCCCGTCGCTGCCCGCTTGGCGAACTCCATCTGGCCATCTCACTCACCACTGCAGCCTGCGTCTTGTCTGTGGTGGTAGTGTGTTGCTGGTGACCTGCGTCTGTGGTGTGTTGCTGGTGGCTGCCCGCACCAGTCACACACACCACAGACACAGACACAGACAGGCGCACACCCACCCAACCAGCCCAGTCCAGCAGCCCAGCCCAGCCAGCCCAGCCAGCCCAGCTCCAAAACACTGCCCGCCTCCACTCTTCTATTTAACAATCCTCGTCCCCCCATCCATCCTCGTTCCATTTCGCCTACCATCATCATATTCATCTTCAAGCTTCTCGCTTTGGCTCAGACCTTCGCTTTTCCTCCCTCCTCTCGCTTCTCCCTACTCTCGCTCTTAGGAAGTCCTCGTTGACTCCTGTCATTCGCTTATTAGTGTCTTGTTTTTGTTGTCTGCGCTTGTTGCTGATCCTCAAACACCCTTCTTACCCGCCTCTCCTCCTCTCCGCTGCTTCCGACGTCTTGACGAAAAACAAAAATTTTACCGCCAACAGACCTCGATTCAGCCTCCCCACCGCTTCGAATACGCTCGCTTGCCATCTCTCCGCAACTGAGTTTCTCTCCATACAGAAATAGCAAGAAAGTCTCTGCTTTCACAGGATCTTCTGCCCGTGCCTCCGATACACTCTAGATGCACATCTAAGCTCCTGTAACCGCTTCTATTTCACCACTTCCCGGACCACGATTCCCGGTTCTGAACCTCCACAATTCGTTTTGCTGGAGCCGTTTACACCAAAACCCGCAACAACCGACTTCAAGTCACTTACGATCGCTACCACCTTTTTTCAACCATTCGCCTATAGCAAGTAGTTCAGAGTTCTTCTCTGATCACCCTCGACGTCTTAGTTTTCTACCTCGTCGACTTGTTCTTCGCCTACGTGTCTGTTTGCTCCGACACTTCTGGTTTCTGCACGTTTCACACCGCGCAGTCCGTTTTCACCACTTTCGCTTCTTGGCCACAGCTTCATTGCCTGTGGTTTAATACTTACGTGTGTATTCTTCCATCCCGCTTCCTGCTATTCCTGCTGACAGCCCAGGTCTCTCGCTTTCGAGCCTCTCCCCATTCTCACAATGGCCGGTCCCGGTGGTGGTCCTCCTCGCCGCTCCCACACCAAGTCCCGCAAGGGCTGTGAGACCTGCAAACGCCGTCACATCCGCTGCGACGAGAGCTTCCCCCAGTGCCGCAACTGCACCAAGCACAAGATCCGCTGCCCCTACAATGACATGCAGGTCACCCCCGAGCCCGAGCGCTCCGCTACACCTGACAAGCCTGATCTCATGTGGACGCCTCAGATCGAGGCCGACATCATCGAGTGGCAGCGAACCGGCGCCTTCCCCTTCCCCTCGCTCGCCATCTACCCGGCTCCCGTCCCCCAGCACTACTCGGTCGAGGACCTCCGCCTCATTTACCACCTCGCTGCCCTTTACCAGCAGCTCGCCGCCATGGATGCCAACAACTTCACTCTCTGGACTCGCCACATTCCGACTCTCCTCCAGATCGGCGCCACCACTCCGTACGTCATGCACGCCCTCCTGGCCTTTTCCGCCATGCACATTGCCTTTCTCACCGACTGTCGTCGCGTCAGCAACATGGCTTTTGAGCACCGCGGCATTGCCCTGAGCGGTCTGCACGCCGCCATTGGTTCCTTCTCCCGCGAGACCTCGGATGCTATCCTCGCTGCATCTCTTGTCCTCTCCTGGCAGGCAAACGACTGGCGCAGCTGGACTCAGCTCATGCAGGGCACCTCCACCGTCATTGACGCCATGGACTCCTGGAAGCACGAGTCTCTCTTCACCGATTTCATCGCCGAGAGCTGCACCTTTCCCACGGCCCCTCCCTCGCCCGACCCGGAGCACCGCCCCAGCCAGCCGCGCAAGGACGACCTCGATGCTTTCCAGCGCACTCTGGAGCAGGTTCAAAATGTTGAGGCTCATCTTCGCCACCACAAGGAGGAGACCACTCAGGTCCAGCATCTGATTGGATTCCTCAAGGGTGCCCGCAAGATCAGCCCTACCCTCTCCATTGCCCAGCAGTACGAGCGTCTTCAGCCCCTCCGCACCTGGCTCTTCTGGATGCCCGTCAGCTATCTGCAGAACTACAGTGCCTCTGCCAACTCTCTCGTTGTCATTGCCCACCTCTACACTGTGGCTCTTCTCATGGAACGTCTCTTCCCCGAGATTGGCGCCGCCTACTTTGGCTCCCTCTCCATCCTGCCCGTTGAGGAGATTGCCCGCCGTCTCATGTCCATCAGCGTTGCCGGCACCCCCAAGAGCGCCCACACTCCCCTGACGCTCATGGAATTCCCCATTGATACCGTCAGCGAGTTCCGCTCCCGCATGGGCTGGGTCAACCCCGAGAGGACCCGCTCGTTCCCCCAGTTCAACCCTCCCAACTTCCCCGTCCACAACGAGGATATGGGCCTGGCTGCCGGAACCGAGTCCTACATCTACAACAGCCCTGCTTTCAGCTACAGCACCGAGGAGATGCCAATGCTCAACAATGCCGGTTCCATGCCTGTCGAGGGTAGCCCGTTGATGATGTCTTCTCCCTTTGTTGGCCAGCAGTACCTCAATGTTCCGTCGCCGTCTTTCGTGGCCTACTCGCCTGCCTCGTCCACCGTTGAAGGTTCCGTCGCCTACAGCGATCCTGAGGAGTACGCGTCCTTTGACCTGCACAGCTTCCAGACTGGTCACTCGCCCATGCTCGGCGATTCGCATCTCAACTACGGAGTCGGGTTCGTCACTCCCAACCAACCGGTGTGGATCTAAGGTACCTTCGCTTTTCACACCGGCGCCCTCTACTTCGGCAAAGACCTTTCGGATTGACGTTTTCTCTCTACCTCAGGAACTCGAGCCCCTCCTTGGCCAGCAACGCAACCTACCCTCCGCTTTACCAGGACACCACCTCCATGTACGCACCGGCTTTGGCTGGCGGCGACATGTCCATGTATCACCCGGATGCGTTGGGCATGATGCTTCCCCGCCCAGAGTCTCCGATGCCTTTGAGCAGCTCCCCTGTGCATTTCCGCCACCGCCACAACAACTCTGTCTCGTCTGGACCTCATCCTCCTTCGCCTCTCACTCAAGCCCCGCTGGTGCCTGAGCAAGACGTCAAGGGCAAAGGACGAGCCATCTAGGCTTCTGCGCATTTTCGCGCACTTTTCGGCTTGAGACACCGTTTTCCGCCTGAGACCTTTACCTCTTTTTTGCATTTCCGCGTTTTTTTTCTCGCGTTGTTTTTCATTTTACAAGGACACCATGTACATCACACTCCTTCCACACTCGCTTATCACCGACCGCCTGGTTACACAACCACGCTACGACATTCCTTTCGAGTTGATCTCGACCACACTCTGGCCTCCAGCGCCAATGTATTAATATTTAATACGTCACACTCCTTACGATACCCACGAGGATTACATCATCGTACCCTCCTTAATACGACAATGATACCCAGCATACACACTCCTTTTTACGACATATAACGACTATCATCGGCATAGATACACATTCCTTACGGACCACCAGATACATGGGTCAGCGAACACAGCATATTGATTTGAAGCAAGGCGCTTTCAGGAGTTTGATTTTGATTTTTGATTTTATTTTGATTTGACTGAGAGTCAACATGGGCTAGGATTGTAATATGGATTGATTGATTTGGACCGGAAAATTGTTTACTGTTTTTGATTTTATTGGGGCTACAATGCCAGACCAAAATGGTTTATTTGATGGACTGCACAGGCAGATAATGACTTGCGAGTCTTAGGCAGCTATGTCTGCATAATTGACCGGGCTTCGCCGTTTCTATCATTTATTTGTTCCAACGTGATATGTTCAGTCTCTTTTCCTCTCTACCCCTCTTACCATGCGTATCCCAGCACCATGGAAGCCTGCTGCCCGCTGCCTGGCAGCCGGCCTGCCTAGCAGAGTGTGGATCGTCCGCTCGTAAGCACCACTCGTAGGATGAAACATGACGAGCCTTGTGGTTGCCTTTTTCACTCGCCCGCGTGATCAGCAGCCTGCCTTAGCGTGAATGCTGTTCCGAGCCCGCATGCTCGAAAAGTCATTCATGTAGATGGAGTGGCCAATAAAAGGGCTGCCAATCAGACAAGGATGTAAGTAAACGAACTTCTGCGTGGGGGATAAAAAACACGCCAACAAATGCAAAGCGAACTGGGCTGCATGGCGGAATAAAGCAGGACAGCGGCCGATGCAGCTACTCTGAGGTTAGGCTCAGGCGGGCGAGTGAGTGAGATGGTGGGCCTGCGCCTCGTTGTGTACGTGGGTGCAGCGGCGGGCCGGTGTGCAGCCGAAGCGGCGTTCGGGGATAAGTGTACGTCTGAGGAGGGTGTGTGAGAACGGAGCGGTGAATTTTGTTAAAAATTGTCGGCTCGGATATTGTTTCCGCTTTGAAAAAAAATGGTTGGGAAAGAAAAGGTAGTGGCCATGCACGCGATGACGAGGCTACGGAGTCTGTGATGCGGTGCGGGTGCTTGAGTGAGCTACACGAGTTTCTCTATTTTACCTCTGTAAATCAGCTATTACAGTCATACCTTACCTTTTATATATATATATATATATATATTGAGTCAGGGTTCCGGGACTCGTAGTCGACTTAAGCATGTCTTCGACCTCGTTGCATGTACGATGTGTACCATGTTCGATATGTACTCATCACTTTACTTCACCATGCATCGCCAAACTTGTAAAAAGAGCAGGCTCAGATAGCATTCCATCCTATTAAATGATAAGCTTTAGACTCGTTGTGTGTTGTTGTCATGAAACGTATACACCAGACGGTCGTGGGACATGTGGGTTTCGCCACCGTTGGTGCGCCGATGGACCCCGTGACGAAGAGGGAAAGTTTAAATAGCAACGTTCTGGATTTTGCCTCTTTGGGATAGTCTACTTGCAAGCGAGTAGATGAAGTCATACTACGCTATTTGGTCTTGGAGGGAAGCATATAAGAAACAATAATGGCATGTGTGACCAATGCTAGGATCGCCTCAGATTACAGCTGGCATCGTCCGCTGATGATGCCACAAGTATCACCGAGGTCAATGACTGAATTGTTGAGTGCTGAGTGATTGCTTCTATATCATCTCGCGTCCCAACGGCAGAATGGTGGACTGGCAGTCGTCAACGCCATTCCTGATGCGGCCATGCAAACAGATCGACCACCGCATTGCCAACCACTTGTGCGCCCGATTAAATTCGAACCATGACGACATTAATTTCGCCTCTGCATCTCTGCTGCCATGTTTATTATCAACTTGCACTCACATAAAAGGCGAGTTGTCCCTGCATATGAGGCAATACCATCGACATATCGATAGAACAATCTCTCTACCATCGATAGAATGCATCATGGATGTCGACAAGTGGCTGGGATCCATCACCCCATACGAGGCTGTACAGATATGGACGCGGTTGAAAGAAACCTGCGACCCGAATGGCATTGTACTCTGGAGCGGCATCGACTTTGACGAAGCCCAGGAGTGGGCGAAGCGACACGGCCGCAAGACGCTGACGCTGGCCCTGGGACCGTTGATGGACAGACATCATCCAGGCTGTCGCTACCACCTGAAGGATACGGATCAGTGGTGTCGCTACGTACACGCTGCTTCCATCTTACTGACTCTCTACGCAAGCAACGGCACTGAGGTCGTTGTGCTGACGCCGCATCCTCCGCAGCGACTGAACCCGTATAACGAATCGTACTATCAGAACATCGAAGAGCCGTGGCTGATGGCCTGCTGCGACGCCAGCGCATTCCAGATACGATTCGCCCATCCTGATATCCACGAGGCTGAAGGCGATGTGTATCAGTACTGGCCAGTCGACAGCGTGGATGACTGGAAAGCACGACATCCACACGCAAAGGGCGAGTATCACTGGCCGCATCACACCTGGGACGTGGCGCAGCTATCGCGCTACCACCCAGACGATCTTCGCCGAGAGCGGTGCAACATCATGCAGAAAATGTACCTTTACAGAACCGGTGCTTCTGTGTATTGGAAAGTCGCTGTAAGTTTTGACATTGTAGAGTGACGGGGCTTCATACAAGAGGGCAATTGAGGTAACTTGGCAGCGACAAGATTCCAGCAAACACGACAGGAATCACCGAGCAAGACAGGCAGCAGGCAAAACGGGACGAGGCGAGGATACGGCGCCATAGACGAAGGGAGCTGCGACGAAGGCAGATGCCTGAGCAACAGCAGCATGGCGTAAGTGAGGAACAAGCTGCCAGAGGCAGACAAGTAGAAAAGAGAAAGACAAAGAAGAAGAACAAGAGGAATAAGGCGGCGGAAAACGAACCCAGAGCGCAGGCGAACAGGATGAGAAAGGAGGAGAAAAAGAGGATAGCAGCGGAGAAAAAGAGAAAAAAGGATGAAAGAAGACGGAAGCAGATGGCGGAGGAGGAAAGAAGCAGGAGACGGAAGGAAGAGAAGAAGAGAGCGGCAGAGGAAGAGCAGAGAAGAGCCAAGGAGAAGAAACAGGCCAAACAGGCGAAGATTGCAGAGCAGGCCAAGGCGGCGGTTTCCAAAAAGAAGGCAAAGCAGACAAAGAAGCAAGCAAAAAAAACGACGGCCAGCGGCTCGAACCCGAGCGGCCAAGCCACGGCCACGAAGGGCAAGACAAAGGTCACCAAGAGCAAACCCGAGAACAAACCAAAAGCGAAAACTCCCCAGCCCAACGTACAGCAAACCAAAAAAACAAAGCCGCCACAAGTACGAAAGAGCCGAAACAAAGAGAAAGAAGAAGAAAAAAGAGCAGTAAGATAAATAAATGAAAGAAGCACAGTTCAAATCTGCAAAAAAGAAAACGTGATCCCGCCCGGGCTTGAACCGGGGACCTTCTCGGTGTTAACGAGATGCCATAACCAACTAGACCACGGGATCGGCGATGCTGGCGACCACCTTACAAGGTCTCATGTGGTGAAGCGGAAAAGATGAATAGATGCTAGTACAGACACGGAGAACATGTAGGAGTTTATGAACTGAAAGGCAAGACATGAACAAATCCATTGTGTTCTTCCTCTCTTCCCCTCCCGCAAAGCCGATTACAATTGAAACAAAAAAGTCGCAACATAACGAGTGCATTGCTATGATTATGGTATCTGATAAGAATCTCCCCCCCCGTCCACTTCTCCTCTCCGTTCCAAATCCCAATTTGTTGCGGTGTCTGTAGTATGCTTTGCTTTCCATGGACATTTCATTTTCAAGCCCCCCCTCTCTCTCCGTTCCAACAATAAAAGAGTGAAGTTTTGGTTTTCACATGCTATACAAAAACAAGACAAAAAGAACAACGCCCAAGCGCCAGTGCGATAAAAGACAGCCCACGAGGTGTGTAAAACAGAAGAAGAAAATCCGTGGTTGATTGGCTTGCAAAGAAAACAAAAGTCCGTTTCCCTCCTCTTGTGCAAACGAGAGAACTCCATGCCTGCGCGGACTGACCGTCTTGTGACAGACGGGCAGCCGCATCTAATGCTAAAATATATTCGTAAAAAATGTCGTCAGGGCCCTTTCTGGTTTAGGCGTCAGATTCCAGATTTTGGGTCAGAGGCGTTACTGTATCGGTGGATTCGTCCGAGCCAGACTCCTCGCCGTCCTCTTCACCGTCTTCTTCAGAGACCTCCTCGGCTGCCTCCCGTTCAGAGTCGGAGCTGCGTCGGTGCTGACCCGCCCCCTGCTCAATGGCATCGCTGTAGCTCGGCACCGGGGGATCGTTGGGCGGACCCGGTGTAGCGGCCGAGTTGCCGCGGCTGCGATTCATGACTTGGATAAGAGGCGTGTCGTCGCTGTCACTGCTATATCGGCGGCCGCCTCCCTCTCCGTCAGAACCGGTCGGGCTCGTGTAGTCGGGCGGTGGGTTGGTGGCGTCCAGCAGGTGCAGATGCAGAGGATTTTCGTTGTGCTCCTCTTCCGGCTGCTGCTGCTGCGCTGAGGTGCTCGTCTCGCCACCTTCGTCGTTGCGAACGAGCTGGGCGAGGGAAATGTCGGTCGGGCTTCGCACGGGGCCGGGACTCGTGGGGAGGATGCGAAAGTTGCCGCTGCGGGTTCGGCCGTGCTGCGCGTTGGCGGGTGACTGTGCTCCCCGAACGCTGTACGTCGAACCGCTAAAGGACTGGCCGTGGCGGCGTCCCTGGGGCGGCGCGTAGCCGTCCTTGTTGCCGGATTCGAGAAGGATGCTGCCCTGCTCGGAACCGTACGGGGGCGGCGGCGCGAGGCTGCCGGTGACGGGGGCGAGACCCCATTTCTTGACGTTGGCCTCGATGAAGACGAACCCGGACTGGCCTAGGTTGACGTGCACAGTGGCCGGGCCGTTGGCGCCGACGGCAGGGAAGAAGTTTTGGGACTTGAGCCCGTGCACAACTTCCTCCAGCTTCTTGCCGTTGCGCGTGAAAAAGATGGCACCGGTTCGAGGCCGATATCCGACGCCGACGACATCGCCCTGGACGAGACGGGGGCCGTAAGGCGTTCGGCTAAAGGGTTGGTTGTAGTGGCGGGAGCCGTTGGAGTGGTAGGCAACCGAGTATTTGTGGTAGCCTGAGATGTTAGCGATGGGGTGCTTCATTGCCAGTGCTTCATTGCCAGATGCTTAACGGGCCTATATACATACCAGGCAGACGGAAGAGCGGGTAGGGTTTGGTGGCCATGCCGATGCCGAGCAGGGTGGATTCGGGCTTTTCGTAAATCTTGGCTTCCCAGTAGTAGACGTCGTTTTGTTTGGGAACGGGCAGGTTGCACATGACGGTGCATTCGGAATCGTAAAACTCGATTTCGGTGCGGCCTTCGACGAAGCAGTTTGCGATTTCGAGCTCGGGCTCAAACTCCCAGGCGGAGACGCCCTTTTCCTGGATGGCGAGGTACTGGGAGAGGGAAATGTCGGTTTGGAGGGACTCGGGCGGGTTGGCGGTGACAAAGGCTGGTCGAGGCGTTAGCGTAGTTCTGTATCAAGTTGCATGACGAAGTAGGCATCGCCAGTAGGCATCGCGCAGTCTTACCCTTTGCTCGTAAATATTCTGTGCGGGCCATCTCGTCCATGGTCTCGAGGGCGTCCTCCTCCTCGCGCAGAAAGGCCTGCTCGTCATCGTACTCGCCGGGGCGGCCGAGGCGGTCGAGCAGGATGCGGCCGGAGCCGGCGCAGCCCGAGGCCCAAAAGACGAAGACGACGAGGCCGATGAGGAGGATGGAGCCAAACGACGAGACGAGGCCGATGACGACGCCCGTCAGGGCCGACGACGGATCTGACATGTCGTCGGGTGGTGTGTATGTTGGGTTGGTGGTGGTGATGTGTGTGGCTGGAAGCCGCGTGGTCCGACGAGAGCAAGTCCAGCACTGCGCGATGCGTGGACGATTAAATTTTCAGATCGCGGGATGGGCGGGTTGATGACGGCGACACCGCCGCAGCGGGAGTCGATTCAAGGCGAGCGACGGCCGTCTTTGTTGGGCGGTCGGAGTCGGGCTGCGTTGTGTGTGTGTGTGTGTGTGTGGCGTTCGGCGAGAGTTTGGTGACGGCCGCCTGCGGGGAGCGACTTTGGGTGGCGGGAATGGAATAACGAATAAATCGCAGTTTTCGAGGTTGTGCCGCTGGTGGAAAACAATCGTCAAAGCGAATAAGGAGGGTCGTGAGGAAATCGCAGAAAAGAAAAGGGAGAAAGGCGAACGGATGGACGAGGGATTGAAGCGGGTTGGTTTGGAGATTGTTTGGGGAGGGAGAAAGCGAAAGCGTCAGGACCAGGGTGGACGAGACAGAGGGAAGAGGATCGGGTGTGGAGGAGTTTTGGGGTGGAGACGGCCTGTTACAGTGTGCAGAAAGGGCAGTACAGTGGTTGCAGACAAGTGCCCAGTGGGCGTTGCGTGCCAAGGCGCTGCAGCACCCAGGCAGCACTAAGGTACCTAAACAGCTCAGCTGGTCACCGGCATGGTCTGGTTCGGTCGTGGACGAGCGTGCATGGATAAGGCGAGACTGCTGCGACAAGCATGTCCCTACAAGAACAAACGGTCAATAATAGTAACCCTGCACATTTTTATTTGAGTTTTAAAAGCTCCAAGTTTGATTTACTTCTATCCCCTCGTATTCATACGTGGGCAGGCAAATGGCCTGTTTTCAACCGCCGTACGCAAAACGCCCCACTCGTCGCTGGTGATGACGGAAGTGGGCGAGCGGGCGGCCGGGCGGAGCGGAATCAATCGAGGTCGCAAACCGTTGCCAACTCTCATCCATCCAACGAATCTTCAATTTTCTTTTGAAAATGAAGAAAAGCAAACACTGATGTAATGGACATGTTGAATCTGTTAGAGATGAAACCCTTTTTTTCTTCTTCTTTCTTAGATCTATCCGAGTTGGGCTGAGCAAAGGGTCTGGGCTGGCTATGCTACGTAATACAAAGACAAGGTTATGGGGAAGGAGGATATCGATTCAAGTGGGGCTGGCTTTTGTGCCAACTTTATCCTCGTGGTCGTTATTTAGATACTGGAACGCACGTGAGAGGCATCCGTCATGATATCTAGAACGGTCTTGACCAATCATCAACGTTTATAGTAGTCAGCAAACAACGAAACCAGTAATACAAATAACCGAAAAAGAGAAAATAAACTCGAGACACGTCCCTGATCGTCGCCCATGCAACGCTGCAACCTCCGACAGTATCTGTAACACGGCCCGTCCACGGACCTAGTCAGATCTCTCCGCTAAATGCCTTCCTTCTTTCCTTCATCTTCATCTTATTTTGCATTTTCTTGTCGGGTACGACCACTCACAGATTCAAACATCAGCTTGTTTCATTATATTCAATCTTGTCAATTTCAGACGTTCAGTGGCTAATCTACATGTATATATTCAATCTGTCTTGTCCATCGTGGCTTGCCATAAAAAAAATCCATTTCCCATTAACAAAGAAATCAATAAAGTCGAGCAATTCAAATCATTGCATCATGAAGCTCTTTCCTTGCCCTCTTCCGACGTGACGCTCGTCTTCTGTGAGTAACAAAGCTCATCTTTGGTGCAGCGTATCTTGATTAGAGCTCATCGTCACCTCGTCCACGTCTATACCCTCCTCGTCTCGCCCTTCTCTCCTCCCGCTCCTTCTCTCTCTGCGCACGCGATATCTCCGGCCTCGAATGATGATAGCTCTTCGTGCCCAACTCACTTCCTCCCTCACCACTGCCACTACCACTCACGGCGCTCACCTCACTCCGTCCCACCGCACTGCCACCACTGCCCGACAGCAAACTATCGGTCGGCTCCGCGCGCTGGTAGCTGAAATCTCTCCGATGCGTACGCCCTTCATCACGTAGACGTCTCGCCTCCGCGCGAATGCGCTCCTGCTCGCGATCCTGGTTGCGCTCCGCCGTGGAGTACACCTTGCGAATGCCGCCACGCTTCTTGGCGTCTTTCGTCGGCGTGCTCGTCGGCGTCGGCTGCTTGTTGGAGAGCAGCTCCGACTCGGTGCCCGTGTGGCTGCTTGTCGGGTTGGAGCCGTCCCACGACGATCCCTCCGACTGCTTGTTGAGGCCACCGACACGCGCGGCTTTCTCGTGGCGGTAGTTGCGCAGCTCATCGCGCGCCTGCATCTCCGCAACCTCGTCCTGCACCTCTCCGTCTTCACCAACACGTCGTCGCTGCTGCTGCTGCTTTTCGTCATACTCACTCGCACCAGTACCACTGCTGACCTCGCTGCGCTTCTTGTCGTGCTTCTTGCGGGCGTCGCGTTCGCGCTGGCGCTTCACACGCTTCTCCTCACGCTTCTCGCGCGCCGCAATGTCGCTCGCGCCGGCAGTAATACCGCTCAATCCCGTACTCTCCGTAATCGTCGTCTTGCCGTCGTCATCTGCGACATCCTTGTACACGGAGCCGCCGCCGAGGTTCGTCGACTCGGTGGCGCCGGAGATGAGCGTGCCGTTGGGTCCGCGACGGCGCAGCACCGCCGTCTTGTAGTCGTCCCAGTCCGTCTGCTTAAAGTAGAAGCCGCCGTTGCGCGCCCAGAAGAAGAACCAGATGCCGGCGACGACGAAGGCGAGGCCCAGAAGCGCAAAGAGCACAAAGAAGCCGACGTTGGAGATGTCGTGCGGGTCCAGCACGCCTGCCCCCGGGTCCGGCCGGTTGCTGTTGCTGGCAGTGTCTCGCGCGGCGAGTATACGTGTGGCATCGGCGAGAGGGCCGTCAGCTGCACCGGCATCATTAAGGGTCGATGATGGCGTGGGGACGGCGGTGCGGACGGCGGCAAACGCTCGTTTGAGCAGCGGCGTCAGAACAGGCGCCATGGCTGTCTCGAACAGAGGACAGGACCTCGTTCCAGCAGTCGTCGATCAGGGCGTGTCCTCGTCAGGATCGGGGAATAAAAGGGGATGTGGTTGCGGTGGCCGTTTGTTGAGGAATGCGGATCCGGGTTGAAGGTCGTTCAGGTACGAGAAATGCAGAATGTCTGAACTTTCGACGCTCCACAGGTTCAGATTAAAAAAGGTCCCGTGCAGACTGGAATGAAGAAAAAGAAACGTTGGCGTTTGAAGTTGCGTAATTTGTCGGAGTCTTTTGTTCTTCGTCAGGAGAGATGGGTTGGATGCAGAGTGCAGAGTGCAGAACAGAAAAGCCTGGCAGAGGACGCTGGGTTGTTCCTACAGAAACGAGCATGGGTGGCGGGGGGGCTGGGTGTGGCCATGCCTGCAGACGAGGTTGGGCTGGACGACCAGACTTGGGCTTCACCACCAGCGAACATCATATAAAAAAGTCAGTCAATATTGATAATTTATTACTTTTGGCCCGTTATTCATTAATGTTCATCCTGGTCAATTCCGAAATTTATTCATTTGCTGCATCGTTTGCACCCTCAACTTGCACCTGGCGTCGATGACGCTCAAAGTAAACAAACCAAAGTGGGTCTAGTCCCTGACCAGGCAACCACATGTCACCACCCAATTCGGCATCAATTTCAGTTACATCAGGCGTCACCAGTCAATTCAATCCATTTCGCAGGTATTATCAGTCTTATTGCTGTATCTGTCATAAAATCCTCACTCATATCGCTCCAATCTTTTTTGCAGTAGTATCCCGGACCTTTTTTTCAAACCAAGGGAAAAAAATACAACGGACCAAAGAAAAAAGGAAAAAGAAATAAAAAAGCATTTGTCTAACCCGTAGCACAGAAGAACATAACCAAAGAAATACCCTCAAAATGATGACGTCGGTGCGACCCAAGCATCATCTCTGCAGGCAACACGGTAAAAGAGGCGCGAACCTCGTCCGCCTGTACAGTCTATAATATGGCGTTTGTGCAGTTTCAGCAAAACATATGAAAAGCAGTGTTCAACACAGCCTCGGGCAGGCTAAGAAATCAAGATGATATTCTTCGCCGCTAGCCCGACTCATCGTACAAGATAAAACTCCGATGGGAAGAGCCAACTTGGCTATCCCTGCCGGAATCTGCTGAACAAAACAAGCACCACAGGGCCAGTACAAGTAGGAAACAGGAAAAAGAAAAGAAGAAGAAAAAAAAGTGCAGACCTGTCACCATGACAGCACTCCAGGTCCATTCACCCGAAGAACAACTGCAGCTCCATTACACACTCCGGCGTCCTCGGTGATTAGGGGTGGGTATCAAAACTGTTCGCTCGGCACGGCTCAACCAGATGCCCAGCAAAACAAGGACAGCAGAGTACATGAAGGAGGAAACAACGCTCAAGAAATAAAAGTAGCAAAAAGAGTAGCAAAAAAGAGTAGCAAAAAAAGAGTAGCAAAAAAAGAGTATGGTGAGGAGAGTTTGCCGGTCGTAAACATCTTCGTCTGTCGTGAAATTTGAAGTAGCCAGGCTCGTGGCTGTCGTGATGCAAAGTATGTCGTGTCGTCATTAGGGTCGTAAAGGGGTCGTCCAGTGCACAGGCTGCCCAGCTAGATGTAGTTGCCGCCTTCGGCATACATCTGCTCGTACGGCGAGTACGTTCCAGAATGGTATCCACGGGGCCGCTGCTCCGACTGGCTCGGTGCACGGATTCGGTGGGGGAGGGTCATGCGCGGTGGCTCTCGTTCCTGGTCGCGGCCATCTTCAATCTGGTAGACGGTGCTAGACCTGTCGCTGCTGGATCGAATCTGTGGCTGACCTCGAGAGCTCAACGTAATCTCCGCCCCGCCCTGCACCGTCAAGACGGCGCCGCCAACCTTGATGGTAACGTCCTCTGCGCCGTTGCCGGATGATGAGCGAGTGATGCCAGTGGTGTAGCTGCGACGATACTCACTGTCATCGCGGCTGCCGCTGCTGCGTGTGGACTGACTGCCGGGGTTGCCTCGGGTTGCCTTGTGCAGCATCTCGGCGGTGAGAGGCATCTTGGGCCCGCCAGTGATGGAATCCTGATAGTCCTGGGCATCTCGAATCTTGGCCTCGGCATACTGGTTCTCGTACTTGGCGCCAGCACGAGGCGGGCCGCCGTATACAGAGGCCCTGCGACTGCGTCGGCTAGCTGGGATGATGTCGACATTTTCGTAGATTTGCGAGCCACGTCTAGGCCGTGCCGGGTCTATGTAGCGCCTCTGGCGATAAGAGGGCTCGGGAGACAGGTCTTGGAATAGTTCGTGGCCGGGATCATACTCTTCATAGTCGTATTCATCGCCAAAGTTGACCGAGTGCCGGTTCGCGGACGACCGTGGAGGATGCTGGCGTACTTGCGGGCGACCACCAGGGGGACGATAAGGACCGTTGTGCTGAGGGGCTGCCGACATGGTCCGCTGGGGAATGCGGTCCGGGGGCGGCATCATCTTGCGATCGCTTTCACCTCTTGACGGGCGAGATGGACGACGCATCACGTTGGGGGCCGCCTCATCACCGTACTCATCTGGACTGTAGCCTGGAGCCATACGCTCAGGGCCACCCAAGGCTCCCATCGCAGACGGGGGTCGCGAGTCGAATCTAGCCTTGAGATGATCACTATAACCTGGATGAGGAGGACCAAAGTAGCCTGGAGGCGCCATGCCGACAGGAGACGGCGGAGGCATGCCGCGAGGAGACATGTCATGCATGGGAGGATAATGCATAGGAGGACCGGGAGGACCAGGAGGGAAGTGGCCAGGAGGGAAGTGAGGATGATGCCAGACCATGCCGCCGGGGGGAGGAGGGTGTGGCTGTCCATCGTAGTAGGTGGCTGATCTCGAGGCGGCGCGAGGGCGAGGGGGACCGGCGGGCTGCTGGTAGACGTAGCGCGGATACTCGTCCGAGGACATTCTGGGCATGGGGTGAGGAGGGGCATGCTCGACGGCAGGCCTCGCCTTCTTCCCGTTTGCGGATTCCTTGGGCGAGTGATCGTGGGAGCGACGGGGGTCGGACTCGCGGGCCTTTCTCTCGTGCCGGAGGCGCTGGTGCTCACGCTCGCGATCGCTCTCGTACTGCTGGGAGGAGCGGCGCGAGTCGGCGGGACGAGTCTTTTCGCGGCGGGCGTCTGGATCCCTAGACTTGTCGGAGCCCTTTGAGCGGGCGGAATCCGACTCGGTATAGCTGGCGCGCTTGGCGGAGGAGGCAGAGCGACGAGGGTGGGCGGAGGTGTGGTCGGTCATGATCCTGCCGACGTTGGGACGGTTCTTTGGCGGGGGCATGTCGTCGTTGAGGGCATATATCCTGGTGCCCTCAATGGAGCTACCAGTATCCTCGTTGGCATCGTCGACGTATGCCGCAAAGGTGTCGCGCTCGGCGGAAGCCATGACGAAGAAACGGGCTGAGGAGCGTCTCGACGCTGAGGGTCAGGCAGCGCCTGGGACGGGAGGAAACGGTCACCCCAGTCTATGGCGGCCGGGGGAGGAAAACGGTTTTGTAAAGTAGCGATGTGTAGAGCGAGTGCGCGCAGGAATAATAGATATTATTCAAACGAGACGCAATATCCAAGTAAGAGGAAGAGAAGTTGATTTCGAGTGGGATGAAGGATGGGCGAGAGAGTATGCGTCAGAAAAAAGGACAAAATCGCGGCGTGGACGATGGGCGGTGACGAGAAGGGCAGGCCAAGTATAGCGGCAAAATAAGGTAGAGCCTGTGGTCAAAGGCAAGGTAGGAGGAGCCTGTACTAATAAGGCAGAGGAGGAAAAAAAAAAGTAGCGAGCAGCTAGCAGCAGCTAAAAGGGAAAGGGACGGGACGTGAGCTGGGGCAGAGCGGGTGAGTGCCACTGAGTGGGCGACCAGGAGTGGGGTCGGGCAGAAAGGCCCAAGGGCAGAGGCAGATGGAGGGCGGCGTAGAGATGAGGCCAGATGAGGAAGAAAAATATGGTAGAGGTTCGAAAATGTAGGTAGAGGTAAAGGGATAGATAAGGTTCAGGATGTGCGACGCAGAATCACTCATAAAAAAGATCAGAGCGAGAGCGACAGACAGAGAGAGGGAGAGAGAGAGAGAGAGAGAGAGAGAGGACGGGATACAACGACACCAAAGACGCTAGCTGGGGCACGTCGAAACGGGTATCGGTGTCGCGGCGCCAGCGGGCTGGTAAAGTAAAGTACTCAGTGTCAGTGGTACATGTCAGGCCATCAGCGCTATCAGAAAGAACGTCGTCTGTGGGCGGGCGAAACGGTGCGGCGCGCGGGTTTGGGCAGTACGTGCGCGCAGCCGTGCTTATTTGAATGAGAGCAGAAAGCAGTCGTCTGATGCAGTGAATGCCTGCTGCATCAATCGTCGTACAGTTACCGTGCCGTTTCCAAGCAAGCAAGCCTTCCAAGCAAGCACAGTTACTGGGTCAGCGCCCGGCACTGCAGCAACCGTGTCAGCGTCCAAGTACCAGTAACCTGTCTCTCTCTCTACCGCTAGCGTCCCGTCCGTCTGCTTGCCGTGGCCTGTGATTCACGGTACTTGTTTCTGCTACTACAATCACGAGCAAACACATGTACCGCTTTTCACAATGAAAAAAAACTTGGAATGCCGCCCAAAAGTATGGCCTCGACGGTCGCTGCATGTCTCTGCCACAGGCTCATGCAGGCCGGGCACTACTGCAGCCGGACGCCAAAGACGGTGACGAGACGGTATGTGAATGAGGCAGACGTACTGCAAAATCTTTTATCGGGATACATTTCTTTGTCGGTGCCTCGGCGCAGCCTCTCATGTAGTGAAACGCGAGTTGATGGACCGACCAGCTCGTGATGGTGGCAGAGTCATGGCGCCGACAGTAATTTTACCAATGTTAGGCACAGACCAAGCAAGCAGAGAAAAGTCAGAAAATTACAACTGCAGGCAAAAAGAGAGTAAGCCCACTGCCCAGCAAATGATTCGCCTGCTCATCACAGGCCATGCATGACGGGCATCTCGCCCTGGTAGCGCAGCAGTACACGGTCATGCCCAGACTACAATGCACGCCATTGAGAGAAAAATCTTTCGCGTCAGAGGATGATGCCCTTGTACAGATACAGACTAACGATAACCCATTCCTACGCGAGCAGGGGTCGAGGCGAAAAAAAAAATTCATCCAAGACGTAAATGAACTGCAGAGCCGTGCGAGACATACAGCTGGTGGCAGCGCAAGGGAGGCGAGGTTGCAAGGTACAGGTACTTGGACCCGTGGTACAAAGATGCCAGCGCAGCAAACCACAGGATAAGAGACAGGGAAACAAACAGACACCAGCACGAGAAGAAGAAAAAAGACTCCACGGGGCAGAGAGCGAGTCCCAAGGCTGTGGCGCTCGGCATATGGGGGAGGGGACTTGGACGGGGCGACCAGGGGACCATCCCTCATCCAGCCCTGCCCAACAGCGTCAGGCTGCAGGTCCATGCAAGATGTCTAAATATAAATATAAATATATATACAATAAATTAGAATTAGAATTGAGACGAAGAAATGGCGAGACAGAATAAAAAATCACATTTGTTAAAGAAATTTATTGAAGAGATTTCATGTCGGCTAGTGACCGTTGCTGCCCGCACAGAGTAGCAACGGCTCGTCCCGTTTTATACACGACCCTGATTAGGCTTCGCCCGACTTTGCCCTTTGCACTCCCAGCCAGTACGACTTTGCGGGAAAAGGATGAGACTGAGGGATAAGGATTTGCGTCTCCGTATTCAGCAAATGCTTTAAGAAAAAGAATCGCTCCACCGACGGCCAGATACAGATCAACCGGCCCCCAACATTGACGCAGTTTCTGTTTTAAGAAAGATATTTTAAAGATATTTTCCTGTTTTATTGTAACCAGACATGCAAACAGCCAATAGTCGCTCTTCAACCACATGTCGATCCAATGTGTCACTCACCATTCTTCCCATCCCGTTCGCCCCCCGTCGCCCAAAGTGGGGACCCCACAGCTGCCCAACATCGTCCCTCTGTCTCGCCGTCCGTCAGCGATGAGAGAAGCAAGTCATGAAAGAGAAATGTCGCTGCCCATTACGTATGTTACTTTGCTCTTGCGTTCTTTTCTTGCATCAAGAATCCTAGTAATTCAAACCGCCCCCCAACCCCCCCCTATTGATCGATGCCCCTCTTTGCTGAGCCGCATTCTTCTCTGGGTGCGCATCTCGCAGCAAAGTGGCATCACCCATCTTGCAGCCCAACCTTGCGACGCAGGGCCAAGGAAGACAAGATTTTGCACCATTGATATCAAGACTAGTCTTGTATTCCGTTTCTTCCTCTTTCTCGCGCATTCTACAAAATAGCTCCTCCATCCCCGCATTCTACTTCCTGTTTCATCTACAAATGTTGTCCCCGATATGGCAAATACGCGGCGCAAAGACTCTGATATCATAACCTCTCACACGCCTTCACCACATCTTGTTTGCGCTGTCGTACCATGTTAGCTTACATCAGGCAGGCAGCCTGGAACACACACACACACACACACACACGCCTGGACTGACTCCTATCACTCATCAATCCAGCAATGCTTTTTTCCTGCCTGCCTGTTGCCTGCCTGCCTGCCTGCCTGCCTGCCTGCCTGCTTGCCTAGGCTTTGCCATCTCGCCCCGATGGAAGCCCAACTGTGGGGAACCCGCCGGGAAACGAATCTCGCTTGGGCTTGGGCTCTTTCGCCCTGGTGTGTAAGCTTAGCCTCTTTGACAAGGCCCGTGTACACTGTACCAAAAAAAAAAGCTCTTCCCTGTGGGATCAGCAAGGCATTTCGCAAGGTCGCTGGCCTTTTCTCCCGGCCAATTCTGTCTCCCATTCTCTGTCACTCACTGCCTGGAGCGCTAGGCTGGCGGGTCAGCAAACCTGCTGGATTGCGTCGTCGACTATCGCAACGAAGGCCCGTTTTGCCCAAAGCGGGGCTTACATGTCTCATCCTTTTGTTCCTGATACTTTTTGTTCTCAGCCCATGATTTTTTTTTTCCGGTCGTCTGCTGTCCAATCCCGAAATACCGTAGCCAAGTAAAAATCTCACAGGTACAAGCCGATAAGCAAATAAGGCTGCATCATCGTCATCACGCGCTCGATCGTGATGACTGGCCTGAAACTACAGCCCCGGGCCTCGATGGTTGCTCGAATAGGCTTGTCTTACCAACCAAAATGGAAAGTTCATGATAAACACGGGAATGGTTGGCAACAATGAAAAAAGGCAAAAAGTAAAAAGGCGTGCTAGCATCTAGTTCGCATCGCCGCACTGCGTCAGCCACCACCAATGACACTACCCCATGCCCGCTACGTCGTCGATGCTACCTCGACCCATCCAGTCGACAGTCACCCCAGCTGTCATGCCGCGCCACCAAGAGGCCAAATCCGACACTAGACTAAGAAAGTGAATCTGGATACCAAAGACAGTGAAAAAATTCTCTCAAAGATGTGAAGACAGAAAGAAAAAATCAGGAAAAGCGCTCTTCACCGGCGCCATCCGGGTGATGGGAAGCTGACCTATCGGCGTACACCACATCATCGGCCTGCGACTCCATATCGCCATCCCCCATGCTCCTCCGTTCTGTCCGCTTCCCGCCAGCGCATCAGGTGGCGTCAAAATAAGATTATTGTTTCTTGTTACTGTACGCCTGATGACTAATTTCTCTTCCACTTCCTCTGTTCGGGTCTCTCTTCGCCGGCGTTTCATGTAGAGCTCATGTGGCTGGCCCGTGACTCGGGCAAACTGATAGACTCTTCCATCTCTCCTTGGCATGATAGATACGGATGTATACATGTATAGATGGGTACTGAATAGGGTACCGTCCAGTCTCGACTGGTAACGTCTGCCGTGGCTTCCTCCTTGCTGCAGTAGACATGTCTCCTCTCTGCTGTTGATACGTAGGCCATATCGACGCAGCTACACATCAGTCCTCACTTCACACACGTAATCAACTGCAAAAAAGCGACTGATTACTACATACCGCCTACAGGCTGCTGCCCTGCTCTGCCTGCTGCATCGGGGTGGCGTGTGAGTTGCACAAAAGTGCAGTGTCGCTGCAGGACGCCCACACATCCATCCTACCCAAACCGCCTACATCCCAGCTACAGGCTTGTTGTGGCTTTTCGCCACTCGACTAATTACACTGTTGCAACATGGAGCTAGCTGGCTCGGCTCCGGATCGATTGGTGAGTGATGAGCATGTGTCGCGCGCTCGCGGCCGTTTCAAGGCTGCGGCCCTCGTCGCGCGATGGGCTGCAGGGCAGGGGCATCAGCTTTTGGAGAAAAGGCGACGAGAACTCGTCATTTATGAAATTCGAAACACGTGCCCTCGCGTTGTTACTGCGTTTTCATAGTCTGCCTGCGCTTCCTTGTGGTGAATCCACAGCTGCATGCATGCGAGTGTGCTCGTGAGCGGCCGCATAACGGGCCGCCTCAAACGGTTGCGACTCTGAACAATCACCTTATACAGGATGCACTGCCATCGACCGCGAATGTCTAGATTCAAAGAAAATAGTCTATATGCAACGTATTTGGCATGAGTAGCGGTGTGCTGCTTGTCTGCGAATGGGGACAGAAGCCGACCCATCATGATATGTGCTGATATTGCCTCACCACCATCTTTGTCCCCGGGTCCTGCTGCTGTGAAACCACACTTCTTTGTTCCCAGAAACTGGGAAACCCGTAGCTTCTGCACGGGCGGCCGTCACGGCCGTCCGGCGCTGTCTCGGTTGGAGTCAGAGAGCTGCGCTGTCGGCTGCTGCACCCTGGCCCGGCCACGATGGAGTGCGTCAGAAAGCCACCGTTGTCTGCAGAACGCCATCCGAGTGACGAGTCACTAATAACCTACCGCGATTGATTCACGCAGTCGTTAAGAATGGTGGCGTCTGGGACGGTCCGTTTTCGTCCAGTCCCGATGCGTGGCTGTACAATGATGTATCTGCAACCTCGGGCACGATGGTGTGTCGCACCAAATCATCCTCGACGACGACGCAAACATCACCACAGATTTTGCGTTTTCACTCCTTCACATTTGGGTGGGGGCGGGGAAGCTGCGTGTACAAGGACATGCGTAAGTCGTCCATCATCGTAGTTTTGTACATGATTACATCTATTAGTCGTAAAAAGTCTAAGCTGGAATATCCATGTCGGCCACCACGGGCCGGTGGTCCGAGATGCGCACATTGTCGTCGAAGCTGTTGGCCAGGACGCCAAACGACTTGACCTGGGCCGCCCGCGGCTCCTGGATGAACAAGAAGTCGATGCGCTGCGGCCATTCGCTGGCCTCGCCGAAGCTCGTGTACGTCAGGTGGTTGCCGTAGCGGTTCTCGGGCGTCACCAGGTCCGAAATGTCCGACATGCCCGACCCTTCGGCGACCATCATCTGGTACGCGCCGTCGTCCGGGGTGCTGTTGAAGTCGCCACCGATGAGCACCGCCGCGAGCTCCGCGCGGCCGCTCCACTCCTTGCCGATGGCGATGAGCTGGCGCGCGCTGTTCTCGCGGGCCTTGACGCCGCGGTGGTCAAAGTGCGTGCTCATCACCACCACTTTCGTCCCGCGCGCGCGGTGCGTAAACTCGCCAATCGTCACGATGCGGTTCAGCGCCGCGTCCCACCCGCGCGACGGCTTGTGCGGCGTCTCGCTCAGCCAGCGCGTCTCCGTGTGCGTGCACTCCCACACCGACGATCGGTAGTAGATGGGCGAGAACTCGCCGTCTGTTTCGCCCGCGTCGCGCCCGCGGCCGACGTACGCCCAGCCCGGACCCAGCCGCGCCAGCACGTCCTTGACCTGCGAGAAGAAGCACTCCTGCAGGCACAGAAAGGCGTTCTCGTGGCCCTCCGTGATGAAGCGCAGCTGCGTGCACAGCTTCGGGCCGCGCACCTTCCACGGCTGCTCGCCCGTCACGGGGAACGGGTTGGCATTGCGCACGTTGTACGAGACGAGCCGGAGGGGCATGGTGCTGCCGCGGCCGAGCTGCTGCTGCGAATCGATGGCGACGTTGAGCGTCGAGTCGGCGGGGATGTCGTCCTGCCCCGCGGGTCGGGCCGGCGGGACATAGACAAAGGAGCTGGGCTTGCCGCCGTTTTGCGACGTCATCGTGAGCGGCGAGAGGAGAGAGGGGTGCTCTGTGCTGTACAGGTGCCAGGTGAGGGCGACGAAGAAGGCGAGGACGGATGTCAGGACCAATTGGAAAGCGTGAGAGTTGCGAGCCGACCGTCTTTTCGCTGCCAATGACGAAACGGGCATCAGAGATGAAGAGGAGGGGGAGAAAGGCTCTAGGCTCTAGAGCCGTTCCCTTTCCCCAGAGAATGCGAGGTCCGTCACGTGTGCACTTTTGCCTTGATGGTTCTGGGTGGTGGAGATGTGGTACGCGGGCGGTTGCGGATGCGGGGAAGCACAGTGGACAATCCTAGCTGGGGTGTGTGTGTGTCTGCGACGGGGAGCTAGTTTGTTCGAGGGTCGCTGTAGTCTGCGCGCAAAAGACTGTCGCAGGACGACGTTGACGAGCAGCTTTTTTCGAGCACAGCTGGTGGTAAATGGGGAAGAAATGCCATGAAAAAGTTACGGAACCAGAAACAGCTCATGGTCCGATCATCCCCGCTTGGCCCCTGCCGACGAAATAAGCCCAGTTTTCTAGGCTCTCAAGGTGGAACGCTGTTAAAAAGTTAATCTACAGCGGCAGGCTAAGTCGCATTGCCGAGATGAATATGAGGTGGGAAGATCTTGGCGTGCATGAAAAGACAAATAAAAGATGCTTCCTTGTCTACGCGTTGCTGAGGAGCTGCATGCACCAGTCGTTGTATCGTCGGAGGCGTCAACTCCAATACATTTTAATATGTATACTTCAGAGTACTCTCTTTCACAGACCAGCACCAGGCCTGCTCCAGGGATTTAACCTTTGTGAGATTCCGAGCTTTGATTTGATTGATCTGTCTATTCCAGCCGGGCTCGCAGGGCGCCGATCACATTCTTGGACAGTTCACCATGTGCTTTCAACAAATCTTCAAACTGCTCTGTGTCCCATAGCCGTTCGATGTTACAGGCGGCAAAGGCGACAACCAAATCTTTCAAGTCCTCTGGAACCAGTGATTCGTAACAGTATCGCGCCAGTGCTACAAACTCCGCCAATGTCGATGCGTTCTTCATATGGATCAAAGATTGATGCACATGATTGTAGGACAGTACTATAAGTGGGACAATCCCATAGCAATCAGCAAAAGCCCAAACCTTCGCATGGAGTAGCAGATGCGCTCTTTGATTTCCTTTTTTTACGGCCGTGTTTGGATCCCCGCCCTGTTTTCTGAGTAAGGTGAATTTAGACCATAAGCGTTCCTGCTTTGTCGGTTGTGGCTTGACAACCTTGCTCTTTTTCTTCTTTGATGTTCCAAACGCAGCCCAGTCATCGTCAGCGAGAGCTACCGGCTCTGGCTCTGGCTCTGGCTCCGGCTCCGGCTCCGTATTCATAGCCGATGGAAGGTCAGCCGCGGACGCAGCAAAGATTTCCGTGGATTTCAGAAAAAGACCCTCAGTAGTGGCCTCCATTATGCTCCCCGGAGCGCCACACTCTGGTGGAACATCTGCATTCTGAATAGAGTAATTCCCTGTATATGCGTAGTGCCAAAAGCACATGAATGTGAGCTCATCTACATGAGTCCATTCTACTTTCCTTTCAGTTCCCTCCAAAAATTGTCCATTTACCAACTTTTTGAGGTATTCAGATTGGTTTGCGACAATGGCTGAGTGAATCGTGAACTCACGGCGGCCCTCGCCGATGATAAACGAAAAAGGCTCCGACGCCGCCAAGCTGGACTCCATTAGCCAGGTGCAAATCAGATGGGCTATGTCTTACTCTGCATGCATCGCTTTTTACCAGAAAGATGTATGTCGTTTTGAATAGAACGCAATATGTTTTGACGGAGGGTTGTTGTTGAGAAGATTTTCTGACTGCTTGCCCGCTGCTGTGAACGGCCATTCATAACCAGGCAGCTGAGGTTGGGCACCAAGCATGGCCGTTGGGCAGTGACCTGCATGATTCTATCAACGACGGCTGAGGACAGCTATACTGTCCAAAAAGGAAAAACGCCACTCTAGAAAGTACAGGGCATGTATTCTTCTGTAGGGCAATACCGAAGAAACAAAGCGGTGATTGTGGTAGTGGAGCGGCCGCATTGAGGCTGTGCAGGTGTCCATATTTGCTGATATGCAGTTGGTGCGAAAAGCCGGGGATTCTGGGTAAACGGTTGGGTCCGTTGATCGCAGGTATTTTTGCGTTGTTGTAGCCGCCAGCCATTCGACCTGCAAATATAGATCGCTCGTCTGCGCTGGTGGTTGGCGGGGTGCGCTGACCTCTGGGGAAGCCGGTATTAAAGCTGTGCTTAGTGCGACGGAAATTCATGTTATAGAGACTTATATTAACTTCTTCTTACTACTTTGCTACAACTGGAGGTATAAATTGCGTATCTTGCTAAAGAGTCGTTGGTTTGGTAAACGAAGCGTGCTGGCCAATCTTCATCTACCACATCATAAACTTGTCCCTGCGCTAAACTGCACTCTTTCCTGTATGGATACCTGCAAAGTCATAAAGTTAGCAATGCTTAACGTACAGCTCGTGAAGCTGCTGCCGACCTACTCCGGCGGCCAGCAGTATCAGTGCTCTGCACAGCCCAGTGAATAGGCGCCCGTGTCATGTGAGTAGCTCTTTACCCCGCACTGAAGAAGGTTTCAGAGAAAACAGTAGTAAACAAGAGCAGAAAGACGCAGCTCCCAAACTTCAACCATATTGTACTCACCGGAGTGCAAAGACATTTTGTTGTTGTCAGCATGAAGAGATACATCGTTGCGCTGCTAGCCTCTATAATTGCAGGCGCAGCTACCACGGGTTCGTAATTCCTCCCCGCCAGACTTGCCCCATCTCTCGCGCTAACACGATCATCCAGAGCCCGCCCACGATGCTCCCCAACTTTTCGATAGTGGCGGGACTTTGACGATCCAAAGAGACTTTCCTGGCTGGGTGAACCCCGAGGATGTACCCCCCATGCCGCAGTGCATTGCGCAGCAAGATCCGTCGGCCTGGCTGCGTACCATGACGAAATGCACTCGCCAACAATGCACTTCACACTTTCTATTTATTTGCACACGGCGCCAATGGTTTACTGAACTGGGCTGTCTCAGCGTTGAGTTCTCTCCTAGCGCGATCGAGAATTACATCCCGTACTGCAGCAGATCCATACTCGCCTTGGCGCAGCTATATCATTGGATACAGACCATGACCAGCCGAACGTGGCTCGTCGAGGTTGGCGACGCGATAGGGTTGCAAACCATTTCGCCAGCAAGCCTGGTTGACGGATATGCGAGCATGGGTGTGGCTAGTAGCGCACCTGCATGTCTGTCTCGATCGCACGTTTCTCCGTCTCTGGAATCGTTCGAGCATGTGCTGGGATCTTGCAGTTTCACAAGCACCACGCTGCACACCGGCAACGCTGCTCAACCATGGGAGTATAGCAAATCGCAGAAATCCGTGATAGCTCTAAGTTTCGATACGGCCGGGTACGATCTTACTGGTAAACGCATCCCGTTTGGTGAATATTTCGACAGAGAATGTCTCTGCAGTGCCTTTCCTATCGACCGGGAACACGAACCATGCTTAGTGTCGGACGAGCTGGCGTTGACGAAGGAGCGGCTATGGCTAAATGCCACATGTGGCTCGGCATCTCTACCTGAGAACTGGACAGCTTCGCTTAAGACGATGGGATTTGAAAACATCCCTCTCGCAGACTGGCACCGGCCGCAACATGTCACAGATATGCCAAAACAGGTCACAGATTTGAGCGAACACTGTGCCACTGATGCCTGTCGACTTGACCCTGATGGCTATTGTGTAGTCGGGCCTGCAATAGACAGGGATTGTTTCTGCGGCGGGATCGATTATGATTCTTGCCAGGACTCATGTCGGTTTTTCGAGTCACGGATAAGCTTTGTCAACTGGCTCCACGGATTGTGTGGCGACGTGGACGGCTGGCACGGTCTTCCGACTGATTGGCCTGAATTGACTACTCCTCTGCCCGGTGAGATGATACCATGGCGATGGGTTGTATGGCCAAACAACGGTTCAACCACCACCCCCGTCTCGAGACTAAGCTCTGTGGCAATGGACCGCTGCTGGTCGAATAAATGGAAACTCGGAAGCATCGCTCTCGTCAATTCGGCAACCGTTTTTGCTATATTTCTGGCTCAAAGACGTGGGCATCGTTATCCCACAACTGACTCGCTCCCGTTACCTTGGATACTGGCAGGTAGTACGCTTCTCGCTAGCCTTCATTTTACTGCGAACTGGATCAACGCACGAATAGTTCAGAGCACGCCTGGCTACGAGACCGTCCCCGTGTTCCAACTTACATTCCTCTGGTCCTCATTGCCTCGGCTTAGCTGGCTCACGATTTCACCGGCTGGAGTTCATCGCCTTGGAGCGAAGGAATTGTCCTCGGCAGCATTTCCACTTTTTGCCGAACTGATTCTTCAAGGTTTTGCGCTGTATCCCATGTCTCGGACCATAATCTACGGCCTACAGCACAACTTCTACTTTGGTGGCCTAGCGAATGCGAAAAGTGAATCGGCTGCTAGGTTTATGTATCTTGGGGCACTTGCGTGGATGACAGTAGTCGCCACGTCAGCGATGTGGTTAATACACAAGACTAGAAGATCGGGGGAGTCAGCCCGCACTAAAGGGGGCGATGGTGTCTTTGAAACTCTTCTCCCCAAGTCGTGGACGACATATGGAACCCTGCCATCTGAGAACAAACATTGCGAGAGTTTTGAGGAGCCATTTTCCGGGCTCCCTTTCGTCATGGCTGTCGGGATGCCTTATCTCTGGGCTTCACAATGGGTCTTCTGGATTGGATTTATCAACCTGAGCTCGGAAAAGTAGGTACTCGCCCCTCAACCGGACTTTCAGTACACTAACTGGATATAGTTTCTGCCTTCCTTCGCTAGGAGTTCTCACAACTGTATGGATGGCCTCATCCGTAGGAAGTTCTTTTATCAAATTATAAATAGGGTGAGCATACGGAGCTAATAGGCTCACGCGTACGCTATGCCGCCAGTTTCCAGCAACAGGGTGTTTTTTTTTTTTGGCCGCCTCTTCTCTGCTCAAGTGTATTCTGCCTCGCGTTGAAACTGCAACCAAGGCGAAAAAAGATGGCAATACCTCCTTTTAGTGTTTTTTATTCTCAGGAAAAGGGCTTCGAAGTAGAGTTGCGAAGTTACTTTGCATGGGGGAAGAGAAAGAGGGTTTAGATTGATAGTCCGATGGTTTCACATATTCTTTGCCGCTCTATGCACTTGCATTCGCAGTTTTCAGCACATCAACCAGTTGCAAATATATTTTCCCGTCCTATAGTAGCATGATTTAGCAATACTAGATTAACTTGCGTCGAAAAGCTTCGCCGACACTTGTCCGCTAGATGGACAGCTGTAGCTGTGTGTGTGGGAGGAGAGCAGAACTTGAAACTGGGACACTGACTTCGCCGGTATAAGCAGCAACCAGAAAAAAAACACAAGGTTGGTTTCAATAGCTTTGTCAAACTAAATCAGCTAAGTAGAAGCGAAAACAATGACGCGCATATTTTAGTCACTGCCCTTGCAGGCCGGGTCACGGCTCTGTTGTGGTCAGGTGGCCAGGCCGACAGCTTCCGATCATCTACAACTGCGATTTGCTTTGTCTTCGTGACCACTTAGAGTCCGAGCTCAAGTCCAAGGTTAAAAACAAAGTACGAGAGGTAGTGAATAATGCAAATAAAAATAAGACTTTGTCTTGGAGCTTCTAAACCGGCGTGAACAGTTCAAGTTGTCGTGTTCCCGAGCCGTAGCACCGTGCATGACGTCGCAGTGCCGCCCGCAGGCAACGTAGTCCGCGATCATGCAAGGCGATAAAGCTAGATTCGACTTCCACAACCTTATACGCATGCCAAAAGGGCGCAGCCGGGCAATTTGCCCTCTTACGCAACCCACCAGGAGGACGCTGCGCCATCGCCGGACCACTTACGCACGAGTCACATCCGAGTTTGGGGGCCGGCAGCATGACGACATCTCCGTTCACCACGGGCATCCTGCAGACAAGATGTCGCGGTGTTTGTAATCGGCCAGTCCAATAGGGCCCGAAACCGAACGCTGCGCAGCAGGCAAGTCATGTGGTTCGGCGGCCGGCGTGAGTGTGTGTGGGTGGGGAGCAACGACGCTAGACAAAGTCACAGTGAAGTGCCATGCTGCCCGTTCGACGGCCCATGGGCTTTTTGCTAGCTCGCACGTTGCTCGCTACTCCCAAGAAAGGCAAGCCGCCGAAGGAGTGTCTTGCATTTCATGCCCGGGTTTATTTTTCTTGGTCTGCATGAACGATGGCGGTCTGTGTTGGGGTGGTACCGGAACGGCCTTGTGTAAGTAGTGATGGGAGAGTTCTCCACACACACTGGTTCTGAGAAATGGATACAAAGGGTACGGTAGCGGGCCGTGATCACCAAGCAGGTTAGCCGTCTTTCCCTTTTTTCCTGTAGCTCGTTTTCCTTATCAACAGTATGCAAATGTCTTGAATGACTCCTTGCTGGGTGAGGTTACAGTCTGCCCGTAGCGTTACGGTGGACGTGCAGCGGTGGCCCACCGCCGGTGCTGCAAAATGACGGCACGGCAGTCCTCTAGCGCATCGCAGCAATGTACACAATCTGCACGATGAGTGGATTATCGTTAGCGGCCCGTCTAGTCTGAATGCTGGCTCGGCCAATGGGCAGCTGAGAGAGGCTTGTCTGGGGAGAAGAGAGGCCTGCTGAGAGAAGCTTGGCACGCTAAGACGGGCACCATGGAGGAAAGCTGCAGCGCCCATCTTTCACCCTTTTTATAGCACCCTCATGCAGACTGCGGGAGCACCTGCAGCGGATAGCTTCAGCGGGCTTTGCGCTAGCCAAGCCTCTGAGTGGCCGCTAAAACGGCGGCGCCGCAACCATCTCGTGCATCCTCACTGGCTGCTCCTCGTATCGCCGCTGAGACAAACCACCACCACATCTCGCATTTTCCCATGTACTTCTCCATGCTTGCAGCCCCATATCGAGGGACACCTGATCACAACTTTCCCACCATGCTTCCCTCCGCTTTTGTATCATGGCACTTTGAGTATTAGAGTACGTGCATGCAGCGGGAGCATCTCCCCTTGGTCACGCTACCCTCCCTCCATGGCCTTTTGGCTCGGCCGCCTGCATGATGCCCATCTGCGATCGAGGTCTTTCCTACTGGATCGGCCCATTGTGTCCGCCTGCAGGAATGCCGGTGATGGAGGGAGGGAAGTACGAGCTCGGGTTTTTCGGTTCGGTTCGTCCTCGTTTTGTGTTGCTCACCTGTCAGTTGGCCTGCGCCGGCACTCCCGCGCGTCGTGCCTTGCATGAGGGAGGAGTGAGGATGGTCATGATGTCCGCCTCCGAACAGGCCTGTGGCGCAGATACCTGCTTTAATTTCGTCATCCTGTTGCGTATCTGTCCTTTGCGTATTTTCTAGAAGTTCTGCTTTGAAATCCGACGTGCCAAGAAAGATGAAGACGAGTTCGGGTGTCGTAACAAAGTAGACAAGAATCGCCGCTTACCTAGCCAGGCAGCCGAGTTTCTATTCTTGCTTCCCACCCAAACTCGGGCACATTTGTAAATCACCGGCCTACATCATTCCCCCGAACGTATGCTACAAACTACATCGCTCCCCGTACAAACACGAGCAAAGGCGTACCGCCCGCGCGGCCTCCGCAGGCAGACGACGCCGCCAGGCTCAGCCCTCCTCACGCCTTGACCAAAGCAGGCAATGTGACAGGTCGGCAGTTGCGCCACTCATTTTTCAACCGACCTGCCCATCACCGCACGCTAGACGGGAGTAGCTGTAGCACGTTAACGGTGTATCGCCCGTAAAAGTCCCGTCGAGCAGCCCATCGCTCTCCCGGCCGATGGCACGATACTTGAGGCCGGAGCGTCGCACTGGTTGCGGAGGCGGATGCAGAGCGGGCAAAAAAAGAGGGCTACTGTATTCAGCGGCCGGTGACATGAGTGGTCGCACGCTAAAAATCAGCCGTACCGTCACTTTTTTTTCCCTTCTTCTGTTCATGGAGTTGTAACTATTGGCAGGTGTGGCGGCGCATGTCTTGGGAAGGCTCCTTTATTGTTCAGCCCGAGACACCAAGCAGCTTGACGCAAGGCACACGGCACGGGCCAAAAAAGAGAGAGAGTCCCACGTTCTGCCGCAACCAAGACATTTGTGGCTCAATACATGTCCCGCCCGCCGTCGATATTCTCCCATGGTGGCACCGGTGGTGGGTGGCGGGACTTGGGTAACATGACCTTGCGCTGCCCACCTCACGGTGGCGGCTGATTATGACTGGCCGCAAGCCGATTATCTTGGGGTTGCGTTTCTGTCCTCGCCGTTTACTCACATTTACTGGTCAGGCCCTTGTGCTCCACCATTTGGGTAGTATTTCACTAGGCAAGAACTAAAAAACTAGTTATCCAGTTCGCAGCGGGACAGGGATGCATAGCTCGCGGAGGCTTGCATGTGCCACATCTTGATATACCCCAAAATGGGACAAGAGAACGGTTGCCTTGCTCCGCCCATCACCTATATATGATCCTCGCACGCCCGCTTCTTCCTGCATTCCCGCCGTCCTTTGTTTGATGAGACACGTTCGCTCTTGCAGAGTCGCACACGAGATTTCACACATCTCGAACCCTTGAAAGACAATACATGCATGGTGCGGTTCCTTGTCCAACCTCACCTTGTTTTGTAGTCCTTTCCGCGGGGGCACTACTCGCCCCCCTTCCCTAATCTTCCACCACCCCAGCACTACCACCACTTACACGATTTCTTTCGCTTGGTTGTCTCCAGCAGCCGCAAACTGATACCCCCTATACACCATTATACATTCCGCATTATACCCAGAATTTTATTCTTTTTTTTTTTTTTACACACACATTTTTTCCAGCATGCCTTCTCCCTCCAACATGGGCTCCCGTCGTGAGTCATGGCCGCCCACGCAGCTGCGCCTGGTGCGCTCCGGCTCCAACAAGAGCCTCGAGCCACGCCCGCTGCTCGAGGATATCGACGAGGATCCCCTGACCTACTTCCTGACGCCGAGCGCCGACGACGAGGACGACGACGACAACGCCGCCTTCTCCGACGACGAGGACGCCATCATGGACTTTGACGCCGGCATCGAGATTGCCGGCCAGCCCCGCGACATCACCCGCAGCGTGAGCCCGTCCACCCTCGACGGTCTCCGCAAGCTCGGCCTCGGCGGCCACCACCACTACCGCGCCGCGTCGCCCGACTTTGACTCGGACGGCCTCACCTCCGACGACGACGACTACGACGGCGAGGACTACATCCGCTTCTCCCCGTCTCCACCACCGTCCAACACCATCCGCACCCGCAGCCCTAGCAGCCTGCTCAGCGCCATGCCGAGGCACAGCAGCTTCAGCGGCGCCTTCGGGTTTCGCGCGCGCAGCCCCGTCCTGGGCGCGACGAACGGGTTTCTCTCCCCCGCGTCGTCATTCCCGGCACCCTCACCTCCCCGCCGCCAGTACGCCCCTGCCCTCACCGTCGCGGCTGCTGGCCCGCGCGGCCGATCCACCTTTGCCTCGCGACGAGGCCGATCGCTGGCCAACCCCAGTGCCTCGGCTCGTGTCAGCAGGCCGGGTCACCTCTGGCGCGAACCCAGCGCCGATGTCTGGTCCATCGAGGAAGAGACCGAGGAGGAGCTCATGATGAGTGAGACTAGCCTCACCGTCAGAAGTGAGCGGGCCAAGGCTATTCCCGGCGCGAGGCCGATCAAGAGAGTTCGCTTTGTGCTCCCTGGCGAGCAGTAATTTACTTTATTCACATTGTCGCGAGAGAAAGCGGCAGATGTAGTCAGATTTGGTGTCAGTTGAGAGGGGAATATGCCCCTGTTTGTGCGCGTGTGTTTTGCATATCTATGGCGTTTTTGGTGTCATCGGACCGGGCTTGTCTATTTTTGGCTGGGCGGGATTACTGGCTTCTATGGGATTCTAGGGCGTAAGGTTAGGGTGTTTTCGGTCTTCTTTCTGTTTTCTTTTGGGTTTTCTATGCATCGGATCGGCGTTATGGTGTTCACTCGGCTGGCGTTGTCGGGTCCGCAACAGATTTCTAGGTCCTGTTGTGTCTACTTTTGGTGTTTTGGTGTTTTTTGGATGAGTTTGATTTTGGGTTTGCTTCTACTTCTTGCCTTGGCTCTGGTAGCTCTTTTTTTCTTTTGTTGTTTTTTTCTTCCTTTTCGGCGTACCACCGGTTTGGTCATGCACAGTCTTTCATCTTTGGTCTTTAGATTGGAGTTTTTTGCCATTTTATTACATTCGGCCACCACTCCTAATAGTCAATACAATTTCATACGCAAACAACTTTTGGTCAGAATACGCGTGACTCATCCGCGTAAATACTCAGCGTGAAACTGAACCGGCATAAGAAATCCTGATCGGTTATCGGTGCGGAGACTGCACCTGCTGGTCAGATTACTGCTTACTCTGCGTCGAGCCGCTGTTACACCATTCTGAGAGATGGTGTCCTCGAACCGCGGGCTGCAGCGATCGGGGCACACAGACTGGTTCGCGAACAAGGCGGGGATAGCAGCCTGTACTCGGAGCCGACAGCAGCAATGACGGAGGAAGACGTTCGCGTTGAGCATAATTATAACTATTTTATCGAATTCAAAACAAATGCTTACAAATGACACAAGAATACGCGTGCTTACAATGGTTCGCCATTATGGCACTCTCTGGGTAAGAATTCCCGTGTCCAGGGTTGCAGCAAGCGGCCGCTTCACGTCAGAAAATATTCCTATTTGGGACAATCGAAGACGGGGCTCCACAGTCTCATTCTCCCATCTTCTGATTGGCTCCACGCTCTCGTCCCGCCATGTGTGCCAACTGGTGATCGGCTCCTTTTCCCCACTCGCACCCTCCGCGCATCCCATCAGCCCAGCTCATCTTCGGCCCAGCGCCCCCAGGTTGGCGGGGTTTCTGCACAAAAGTTCCTTTCATCTTACAGCGCTTGTGCCGCCTGTGCCGTTGCATCCTTCACCGAAAGGCTCCGAACGAGGACGGCAAGCCCCCCAAAAAACGCCACAGACCATGTAGCCCCAATCCCGGCCGCTGGATCGGCCAAGTCATTGGGGCTGGACACCCCCTTCAGTTTCGCGGTATCGCCGTAGATGGGGAGATTATGAGCTGTGGCTGGCCGCCACCTGTGGCCGCCAGCCTGGCGTGTCGGGCGCAAGCCCATAGTCAAGGCCTCCGATCCTCTTCGTTCCCCATGCTGCATGGGTATTAGTGGGCTTAGTACAGGGTGCGCCGGACCCTGCAATTGGTGTGATTGGCGATGATCCGGGGCTTCTGGGGAGCTTTGCTGCTCGTGCACCGTGGTTGCAACCTTGGGTAGAGTCTGATTCCGCCCAACTTTTTTCCAAAGGTTCTTTTGCACTCCTTGTGGATCAGCACGAGGACTGCAACTGGGGCAAAAGATAACGAGGCGTCTCCAGACAACATAGTTGCGGGTTAGTCTCCCCGTGTGCCCTCCTGTATTTAGCCTAGAGTGGCAAGGGTTCTTATGTTGTATTTCCGTTGGAAATTGTAAAGCACATGCTTGTGCACCGGCTCTCTAAATTACCCAGCAGTATTTATATATCCTGCATTCCATTGATCTGCTGCTAGCTCGGTCCCCACGTCTCACTTGTTTCTTTCCTATTTTGACGAGAGTTGTACCACAGGCACACGTGCGACAACTGTAGTGCTCATAACAAGGTCGTGCGCTCACCATAAACTCTCTCTCGCATTCTTCCGCGACTACGTGCGCGTTGAGCAAGCATGGGAGAAAAGCACTCCAGCGACGGCAGCTCTTCGGGCCACGCCGTCGCCGACATCTCGCAGATCGAAGCCCAGGAGCAGCTGCGCAAGGTGCAGCAGCACCACCTCAATGATCCCAATCTGCCTGACGAGTTCATTGACGAGGTCGCCGAGGCCCTGGCTTCCTCTGACCCCAAGACTGCCATTGCCGAGGCGGAGCACATCCTCGAGGACTCGCCCTATCCTGAAGTCCGCGCCGCTGTGCGCCCCTTCGACGAGGATGTCCCGGCCAACACAATCCGTGCCTGGGTCATTGGCATGCTCTTCACCACAATTGGTTCCGGCCTGAACATGCTCTTCAGCATGCGCGCGCCGTCCATCATCATCACCACCTATGTTGCCCAGCTGCTCTGCCACCCTGTCGGTATTTTTTGGACCATGGTGATGCCCAACCGTCAGTTCAACCTGCTCGGTCTCAAGTTCAACTTGAACCCCGGCCCGTGGAACAAGAAGGAGCATGCGCTGGTCGTCATCATGGCCAATGTCAGCTTTGGTGGTGGTTCGGCATACAGTACCGACATCATTCTTGCCATGAAGCAGTTCTACCATCAGGACTTCGGATGTAAGATATACAGTTACAGATGCTGAAAACATCGCAGCACGCTAACCTTTGACAATCGCAGGGGGTTTCCAGCTTCTTCTTACCTTCACGATTTCCATGTGCGGCTTCGGCATGGCAGGTTTATTCCGTCGCTACCTGATTGAGCCTTCTGCCATGATTTGGCCTACCAACCTGATCAACACTTCGCTGTTCTACGCGCTCCACGACCACTCCCCCTCTGACCCCGCGAAGACCAACGGCTGGTCGATCGGCCGATATAGATGGTTCGCATATGTCTGTCTGGGTTCGTTTTTCTGGTACTGGTTTCCTGGTTTCATCGCTCCATTCTTGAGCGTCTTTGCTTTTGTCACCTGGATCAAACCTCAAAGCCCCGTTATCAACCAGCTCTTTGGCGGCTGGTCTGGCATCTCCCTGATTCCCATCACATTCGACTGGACCCAGATCAGCGGTTATACGACCTCGCCTCTCATTTTCCCGTGGTATGCCATTGCCAACACTACTGTGGGTGTCGTCGTTTTCATGATGATTACCAACATCGGCATTCACTACACCAACACCTTTTACAACCTGTACCTCCCGATCAGCGATTCTGAGAGTTATGACAACACGGCCCAGCCTTACAATGTCAGCCGCGTGCTCACACCTAACTACGAGCTCGATATGGAGAAGTACAAGGCTTATTCGCCGCTTTTCCTCTCTGCCACCTTCACGATGGCGTATGGTGTTTCCTTTGCGGCCATTTCAGCGCTGGTCGTCCACACTATTCTGCACCACGGCAAGGAAATCTGGCTTCGTCTTACCACGCTAGGCAAGGATGATGAGGATGTTCACACCAGACTGTACGCCAAGTACGACCCTGTTCCATTCTGGTGGTATGCCGTCCTGTTCTTTGCCATCTTCGGCATGGGTCTTGGAACGGTTCTTGGATATGATACTCATATGCCCGCCTGGGGCTACATTGTGTCCATGGTTATTGCCTGGCTCTTCATTCTCCCGACCGGTATCATCCAAGGTGCAACCAACGTTCAGCTTGGTCTCAATGTTCTTACCGAGTTCATGGCTAGTTACATGCTCCAGGGTCGTCCTGTCGCCAACATGCTCTTCAAGGCTTACGGATACAATGCCCTGTACCAAGGTCTTGCCTTTGTCAGCGACATGAAAATGGCCATGTACATGAAGGTCCCGCCCAAGACTGTGTTCATGGGCCAAACTGTGGCTGTGATTTGGTCTTCAATTGTTCAGATTTCAGTCCTGAATTGGGCTTTGGGTGCTATCACCGACATTTGCAAAGCCCACCAGGTGAACCACTTTACTTGCCCTGGTGCTAAGGTTTACTTCAATGCTTCTGTCATTTGGGGTGTTATTGGAGCTCAGCGCATGTTCGGCATTGGCGCTCTGTACTCGCCGATGCTTTGGTTCTTCCTCGTTGGCGCTATCTGCCCTGTCATTACATGGTTCATTCTTCGCCGCAACCCCCGTTCCATTGTGCGCTTTATCAACTGGCCCATCATCTTTGGTGGCAGTGGCATGATTCCTCCCGCCACGGCTCTGAACTATCTTTCTTGGGCTTGGGTTGGTTTCTTGTTCAACAAGTACATCCGCAACAAGTACCGCGGCTGGTGGATGCAGTTTAACTACGTTACCTCGGCAGGTCTTGACGTCGGTCTGGCGCTGAGCACTATTCTTATCTTCCTTGCGCTCAGCTTGACGGGCACGGAGATGACTCCTTGGTGGGGTTCTGTCGGTGCTCTCAACACCATGGACGTCCAGGACACTGCAATCATCAGGACTCTTGCTGACGGCGACACCTTTGGACCCAAGACTTGGTAATCCAACAAATTGACCTTTACGAGTATGATTGTATTGTACATAACGAAAATGCAGTGATACCAGTTACGTATATTAGCATGAATGAAAAATTGTCTGCATCTACGCGAAATACGGTGCTTGTTAGTCTGGGCTGCCCTGGCCATCATACAGTATTCCATTATACGACAACGGCCCGGGCGCATTTGTACCAAGTCTATATTCTAAGCGACCGTTTCAATTTCACGATAATTCATCTTGTATAATAGCACTCTATTTGTGAGCCAGAAGCCTACTGCGATTCGATGCCTTGCATAAAGAGTCGGTGGTCATACGTTGGTTCCACTTGCTAAAAGTGCACTGAATCATACCACAGACGCCCAATATATCGCCAGCATTAGCTTTTGTTTTTTCTCCTTTTGGCGAAACGGGGACCTCAGATACAGGCTTTGGCTCCCATTTCAAATAGTAGTGATTCTCATTATTCTCCTGAGTGGTCCGGCGATGATTAGTGATGCTCTTCGCATGAATACGCTCAGCTTTGGGGAAATTTTTCGTTCCAGATTATAGTTTTAAATACTTCCGCCGGAATCAACCAAGACACTTTGGCCGAGTGGTTAAGGCGGTGCCCTGCTAAAGGGGAATCCTCTTCGAAAGGCATTACGTTCGCGTGCGTAGGTTCGAATCCTGCAGGTGTCGGATAAGTTCTCTTTTTTTTTATAATTAGAGCTCTCAATAGACCAACCACATTACTAGAGCTTTATTTCTTTAAAAAGAGACATAGATTAAACGTATATATTTTATATATTATTTTTTTAATATATTATTTTAGAAATAAATAGCTTATATTACTGTATAAAGAGCGATAGCTGGTAAGTAAATGGAATACCTACGTTCAAGTGGTTGCAATGTGCAAAAAAGAAATTATTCGTCACCTGCAGGATTCGAACCTACGCACGCGAACGTAATGCCTTTCGAAGAGGATTCCCCTTTAGCAGGGCACCGCCTTAACCACTCGGCCAAAGTGACAATTGATACAGGATTGACATGTATCCTATGCTATAGACGTTAAAAGATAATTTCGCTGCCGTTTTCTATCATGTCGACCCATTTAGCCCTGATAAGACAATAATCACACTGATCACACATCTACTTGCGCATATGGAAGGACCTTGTGATTTAATTGAAAATGCTACACGCCTTTATGTTAGGCCCTTATCAACCATTTGCGTCAGCTCCTTTGGACCAGCCGCGAATAGTCTTCTGCGATTACGTTCCTATTAGATTGACCGTAGGGTAGAGCATTCGCCCCAGAACGAGGTCCCATACCTACCATGAGTTTGTGAGGCGGCTGATAGCCCTGCAGCCACCGGTGACGCTTCTCTGCAAGCGGGCCGAATGCAATTGGAAGCCTCGTCCGCGCCAAAATGCAAATGCTCCCGCGCGGTGTGTGAGTCCACGCCGCGCCGGATGGATAACGGTGGCCGCAACGGAGGTGCGCCACAGCCTTGTCTTCGGCCGCTGCCACTCCAAGACTAGTTCCGGCGGGCGATGGGGTATGAATTGGAAGTCAAACCGCAGAAGGCGGAGAAACGGGCAAGAAACTTTGCTTTATCTCACGAATCGCAGCGGCTGTGGAAATCTAGGCTGGCCCCATTCGCTGGGTCTCTTTCGTTGTCGTATAAATGAAGAGCCTCATCCTGTCCCCCAGGGAGGGAAACCACCTCCCCTCCCTTGCACAAATACCAGAGCCCATCTCTTGATTTCGGAAAAGAGAATGAAGAGCCAATTCCTCCTCAGCGGTCTCCTCGGCATGGCCGGCCTCGCCAGCGCCGGCCGCCACCGTTACCTGCCCGGCGTCGGCGCGCAGCAGATGACCCGCCGCAGCGCCGACGACGTGACGGCAAATAACCAGACCGTCGAGGTTCTGCCGCCGCGCTACCGCAACAATGTCACCGAAAGTAAGTAGGCCGCCAAAGCCGGGGGAGGGGCGATTGCCCGTTCAGCTTCTTCGCCTGTGGATTATGAAGGTCAAAAGCGCGCAGTCCGGATTGCTAACCGGGCTTGGCAGAGTTCTACGTCGACGGCAAGAAGCTGCCCTTGATCAACTGGGACGTCGGCGAGTCGTACGCCGGTAATCTCCCAATCTCGGACAAGAAAGACGAGAAGAGCGAGCAGTTCTTCTGGTACTTCCCGACCGCGACCAAGGAGTTTGTGGATAAGAAGGAGATTGTCATCTGGCTCAACGGTGGTGTAAGTGAGTACGAACAGCGAGATGGGTGCGAATGTTTTTGATGGCAGACTAACAATGATATCGTGTAGCCTGGATGCTCGTCGCTCACCGGATTCCTCGAGGAGAACGGCCCTATCTCTTGGAGTGAGGGCATGATAAAACCTCAGCGTAACCCCTTCAGCTGGCACCTCCTGACCAACATGGTTTGGCTTGAGCAGCCCATCGGCGTCGGCTTCACCAAGGGCAACGAGACCATCCACAACGAAGACGACATTGCCAAACAGTTCATCGGCTTCTGGAAGAACTTCGCCAAGACGTTTGGCATGGAGGACTGGAAGGTCTACATTGCCGGCGAGTCGTACGCCGGCATGTACGGTCCCTACCTCGCCAAGCACATGCTCGACCAAAAGGACAAGAAATACTACGACATGAGCGGTCTCCTCGTCTATGATGGTCTTTCCTTTGGCGGCCCGCTGCAGGTTCCGGCGGTTGCCTTTCCTTTTCTGGACGAGCACTACGACCTGATGCCCGTCGACCAGCCCTCGTTTGACAAGTTCCGCCAGCTCGACAAGTCGTGCGGTCTGGAGGCCTTTCGCCGCGACTACTACGTGTATCCTCCCAAGGGGCCGGTTCCGATGACGCTGCCCCATACCGAAATGTACCCGGACGGTTCGTTTAGGGACAAGGCGTGCGAAAACCTCTTTGTCGACATTGGGACCCAGGCACACAGAGTGAACCCTTGCTTCAGCTACTACAACATCATGGACCGTTGCCCTAAGCGCAACAACCCCCTCCTCGATGATGGCGGCTACTACAACCGTCGCGATGTCCAGTCGGCCATTCACGTTGAGCCGCACAAGAAGTGGGAGAAGTGCACAAATGTTTTCGCGTCGGACCCTACTGATCACTCAGCCGCCGCCGGAGAGTATGCCTACCCGCAGGTCATTGACGCGACCAAGAACGTCATTATTGCCCATGGTGCACTTGATTTCCTCCTGCCGCTCCACGGCGTCCTCCTTGGCATCCAGAACATGACATGGGGAGGCAAGCTCGGTTTCCAGCAGGCTCCCCGCGACCCTTTCTACGTCCCTGCGTATGGCTTCGACGTTGAGAAAATGAACGACGAGGGTGGTCGCGACTTTTACGGCAGCAATCTCCCTGCCGCGTACGGTGTCATGGGAACCACCCACGTGGAGCGCGGTCTCTCCTTTGTCGTGACCGAGCTTGCTGGACACCAAGGACCCGAATTCACGCCCGCTGTGTCGTTTCGTATCCTCGAGAAGCTGCTCGGCCGCATTGACAGCTTGAGTCAAGTTTCACCCTTCAGCCTGCCTCAGATCAGTAACATCGCCCAGCCCAAGGCTGATCTCGGCAACGGTACCGTCCAGATACCCTACAAGTGCATCCACTGCTAAATGAGGAGGATTATCGGGGTAAAATCATGTAGTATATAAGTTTTATGAAAAGATATTTAATCTCTGACGACGAACAACAGTCATCACGATCCACATGTTTTCGCGGCATTGCTTAGTGAATCGCTGTGGAAGCAAGTCTGAATACATGGCAAAGTAACCCTGCGCCTGCTTAGTGCTGGGCCGCAATGTAACGGATTAATGTGCAAATCCAGCAAAGGCAGTGCCGATCGGGAATGGCCAAGAGCCAGCCACCCTTTCCAAAAACGAGAGCGACTCTTGCCAGACTCGGGCCGTGTGGCGGACGGGAGGATTAATTGGTGTGCAACATGCAGCCAAAACGGGTGGACAGCTGACGAGACGGAGGAGCCTCGTGTCGCAGTCATATGGCCCAGCCGACCAGCCACCCTACCTCTTTTTAGAGTGCCGGGCGACTGCATTGCGCAAGCCAAGGACGGACGATGACAGGTTGAGTATATCAAATTTCGAAGGTTTCTCGTGTCTGCCGTTCACAGTTTACACGTCTTTCATTTTCAGTCCTTGCTCGGCTGGGGACCCATGTCTTGGCCACGTTAACAGGCTCCCCTTTTCTGCAGGGAGATTGGGGCCATGGTGACTTGAGGGTACGGCGGCAAGGTTCTTTGATTTAAGCTTTCCGAGTTTGAAGTTTACGAGATGGAGGTGTAGCCTCTGACGGCGTAGGGCGACGAATCGCAAGGGAGACGGAGACGTGAGGGAGTACCGCTAGCGGGGTGGGTAAGGTTATTAGTCGAGAAGGCGGGAGATAGAAAACGGCTAGAAAACAACAAAAACAAGATGCATAAAATGGTGGTAATATGTACAACATGCATGCACAGAGGTTAGTTTATTATTATGCTGGTGATGATGCTGAGAGGAGCAAGAGACAGGCTGGCTGGGATCAAAACAAGGCGATGGCAGTGGAGTCTGCCAGGCGAGACAAGGTACCATTTGAGTGTGGTTCTTGTACAAAAGGTACTTGCGGGAGGGGTGCCACGCAGCTGGCAGTGCTGCAGCCAAGTGGGGTGGCGTTTTAGCTTGCTCGGCCACTAAAGACGCTAAGTTCACCAATTTTAGGTGACTGAGACCACTGTAATCGGAGAATATAGCAGGCAACCGCTAGAAACGAGGCGCTGAAACCACTGAAACCACTGTAGCTCCCTACCTTGACCAGCCAAATCCATGCCCCTCCCATTGTTTACCTTTCCACCCCCACTAGCGTGCCCCGTTGGTTACTGCGGCATCCAGCGCCTCGACCCTCCAGCCAGATCCAAGCTCCCGGCCGGACTCGCAAGCTTTCGTCGCATCGCCGCATCACCTGGCGTTCGGACGCTGCGGGCTGCCATCTCTCTGCCTCCTCCTCCCTGCCGCCCTCCTCCTCCTTCTTCACCTACTATTCGCTATTATTCTTTTTCTGTACATATTTCGGCCGAGATCAGTTCGATATTTTGACCAAATATCCATTTACCTTGCCGAATTGAACCTTATAACTTATACGCATACGACACCACAGCTTCAAACAACCTCCGTTTGTATACAGCTACGACCACCGTCCCTCGAAGCTTCGACCCCGGGTTGATCCCCCGACACTGTCCATCTTGCGACCCGAGCCTCATTTTTCAGACAAACTCGACATCGCGACCCCTCCTTTGTGGCCTCTTGTTTGACTTTATTACTGTCTTTGACGCGGCGACAAAGAGACCCCTCGGGCACCTCGATTCTTCTTCCCTGGCCATGTTGAGGTAGCACAGCGTGTCATTTCTGCTCGCGGGATACACAAGCATGCGGCTTTCTCCTCTCTCAGGTACGCTATTACCCTCTGCGACACTTCATCTTGCATCGTCTTGCTGCTTTCCTTATTCTAGCTTCGCCGCCAGCATGCTAACAAAGCCACCTCGTCCAGAGAACCATGTCGTCTGAATCGTCCCCGAGCGAAACCGAACGGCCTCCTCCTACGACGCCGCGCAAACCTCGCAATCGCATCGTGCCAGAGACTCCGCCATCCAAGATCAGAGGTAGTCCGGGAGATGCGCCCTACTCCGCTCCCGCCGCCGCCCAAGGAGGCAGGCGCAGCGACTCGAAAAAACATGAGCCTACCCTGCTCTCCGACTTCTTTCACGGCCGCCAAACGGCCACTCGCGTCGCCGCTGACCGAAAACGACGCCAGAGCATCGACGCTGTCAAGGCCGAGATGCGTGCCACCATGCGCCACGAAATGAAGCAAAACTCAGTCCGCAAGCTGCAGCAGCCCGGCGGTGTCCGAGAACGGGTGCAAGCATGGCAGCGCAATCACGGCGAGACCATGGCCACTTCCAATCCACATTATGCAGCCACGGAGCCCGATGATGTGGCCTTTGAAAACGAGGATCTGGAGAGCGTTACGGAAGAGGACCGCATGCGGATAAAGCTGCGCCTAAGATCAAATCCACCGGCGCAGAAATTTGTGCCCAATACGCCCAAGCACGATGACGACAATCCCGGCTCTTCAGTCAGAGACGATGTCACAGAGGATGCAAGCTCACTTTCGCCGCCTAAGAAGCGTGTAGTGAGCGACTCAAACTGGATGCGCCAAAAACCCAAAAAATCACAGCCGCGCAAGGTGTCGCCGTCATCTTCCAAGGACCCTAGCCCGCAAAAGCCGAAACCCTTTGTTCTGCACCCGAGTCCGAATCCGCCCGTCTCGAGCAAGATCAAGGCTTGGGCCGCCAAAATTGAAGTCCCCGACGAATACGAATCTGGCTCCCAGGTGGGCAGCGCCGCTAGCCGCTCCACCGCGCGCTTAAAACCTAAATACAAACAATACGGCGATGACGGAATTCGTGTAACGGGATCCAATGATTCGATCGTTATTCGAGATGATGGAATTCGTGTTCGTCCCACGGCCACCAGCTCCGACATCTCTTTCCCAGGACAAACCTACCGCCCACCGGACCGACGGCGGAGCAAGAGCATCGCCGATTCGTCGCGATCAGCGCTGAGCGCTGAACCTAGCGATGTTTCTGCACCATCCTCAGACGGCACCAAGAAGCCTGTCCGCCGGCGCAGCAAGAGCATGTCGGCTGAAAAGAAGGACCACATTTCTTACTCTGCCGCCAGGGCAGCATGGAAAAGATCAGAGTCAAGCAAAAAGCCGGCAGCCAAATCATATCTTTCCACAACCACGGCAGAAACGGACATGTCGTCACGCCTGGGCGACGAAACTTCGAATCTGAGCAGTTCCTTGCAGCCTGATTCAGATCTTGACTCTCGACTCACATCCAAAACACTGGCCGATATTCCTGGTGACATCCCATTTGGACACTCCGCCTTCAGCGAGCTGGATCTCTCTGGCAAATATCGTCCCAAGAAGGTTAATGTCGACCGCAAATCCAGCTTCAAGGGAATGCCCCAGGTCTTCAAAAAGGTTGTAGAGGAAGGTAAAAGGTTGATGAAGGAGTCGAATGAGCCGCCTCGTCCTCAGGGCCCAAACAAGCCTCCGAGCATTGAAAAGTGGCTTAATACTACAGTTGATCCATTTGTCGAAGCCCCCAAGGAGGTACCAGCACCGACCATCAAGAAACAAGCCCGAAACGACGAATCTGTGACAACCAAGAAAACTGTGGATTCGAAAACCTCCATGTCCTCTTTGCCGAAGGAGGCGCCTAAGAAAGCATCAGCTACACCCAATTCCAAGAGCCCAGCCAAGATTTTGGAAGATGCCGACAAAGACAAACCCTCCGAGACCCCCCAAAGACGCCGTGCTCAAACTGTGGGAACACAGAAGACCTCTCCCAAGAGGGATGTCCCAGCGGAACCTGCCTCGGACATCTCTACTGCCATTACAGATGAGACAGTAACCGAAATTATCGACGAAAAGACTGTTAAGGAGAAGAAGGAGACCAAACCGCTAGTCAAGGAAAGCGAGAAGAAAGCCACCAACACGACGGATCTTAAGAGAACCCGCGCAAAGCGCGCCCTGTCTTCGCCACTTAGAAGTGGCAAGAAAGACTTTCTTGAAATGTTCAAGAATGCCTTTTCAGGAGAGTCCGCATCCTTTTCTGGACCTGGAAAGACGTCCAAGGCCGAGGAACCACGAAGACACGAATTGTATGACCAGGAATACAGCGACGATTACACCGATGGTTCAGCCCTGTCCAGTAAATATACGGAGTCACAGCTCACCGACTCGCAGCTGACCGACTCGCAACTCACCGATTCCCAATTTACAGAATCTACTGTCAGCGGCCATCATGCAAGCCATTCCAAAATGGCTGGCCCCCGCCTCCCTCCTCCTACAAAGGGCAACCATGAGCTTTCAACGATTCTATCTGATGACGGATCCAGTGCTGTTAGCTCCGCGCTTACTGGATCCGACGCGACGTCTCGCATGACACAGTCTACACGGACAGAATCTAGTCTCGTGTCCAAATCTAGCGAGATATCGCTCAAGAAACAAAATGACTTGTCTAAAAGACGCATTACCAGTCATTCCGACCTAATGTCGGTTCTGTCGCTTCCCGATCAGGCCTCTGTTCCTCAGGGCATGAAACATCGATCTCGCCCCAGTCTCCGCCGAAAGCAAGGTATCCCAGCCGGCTTCTCCGAATACGAGCTTCTACAAGAATTCGAAGACGACGAAAATCTCTACAACCGAGAGCTGAAGACCTTGGTCGACGGTGTCATTCCGGTCCTACTGAGCGACGTCGTAAACAACAACGACGCGACTACACTCTTCTCCAGCGGTGGCGGCAGCCAGGCTAATGCCATTTCCAAAGCCGTCGTCGGTATGGGTGTTGCACTGGAGAAGCTGAAGAATGCCCACAAGAAAGCACCACTTCAAGATATTCGCCGCTTGGCTCACTGGGCTAATGGTGTGGTGCCCATGTACAACAGCTATCTCAGTGCGTGGAGGCTTGGCTTTCAAGATCTGGTGGTGAACCTTGCCCCGGCAGCTGGGCAGCCAGAGGATGAAGATTCGCTATTAGATGCACTTCCCCGAAACGAAAACGGCGATGTCATCAATTCCGACGGAGAACGTGTAGCCGTCGGCTACTTGTTAAAGCGGCCGTTGGTACGCATCAAACATATGACAAAGCTCATCAAGTGCATTGATAGTATTGTTGCGACCCAAGATACAAATCAACTGTTGCGCGACTTCGAGGACCTCCAAGAAAAGTCTCGCCGGCGCCACCGCGAAGAGACAGCCCGGATCGAAGACGAGGATGCTATCAACACGGACGTTACAAAGTGCCGAGATATTCGGACCTTTGGAGCGATCACGCCGCCAGTCATCAACCCTGGCCTGCAAGTCGATGCCAAGGACACATTCTCGCTGTCCTTTGCCCACTCCAATGGCCAGCGCCTGGAGTGCCTTGTGGAGCTTGTCTACCGCGACAACCCGGCACAGCCAAACCAGTCGGGAGACCTTCTCATTCGCGAACCCGCTGATGCCAAAGGAGGTAGAAAGTCGTATCTGCTATTCCCGCCTGTCCAGATGCATCTTTGCTCCGCGCGAACTGGAGATGGCAATTTTGACATGGTCCTCATGCTCCGAGGTGCCTACAAGAACCGCACATGGCACGAACTTCTCTACTTGACTGCCGACGACGAAGATCAGATTCTTGACTGGCTCGACCTCCTTCCTTTGAGCCCTGTTCCTCCACGAGAGCCCGAGCCAAGCGTTGTCGGTGATGATGAGCCCGATAACTCACAAGACGTGCCCGTTGGTGTGGCCAGACCGTTTACTCCTCGCGGCTCTGGAGTTCCTAAAGCTGCTGTTCTTGCGGTCAGACCACGGTCGCCTCTTATCACGCCCGCTCAGCGCCCTTCCACTCCGACGAAACAGAGAAATGATGCTGGCCATGATGACGTTTCACCTCGCCCACTGCCAGAGAATGATCAAGACAAGACGCCCACTCAGCCAACCTACAATGTCTTGAACTGGGATGACGGCACCTACCAGGAAGAAGATAGTCTCCTTCCCCCGCCGCTCAAGATCAAGAAATCGCCTCCTCCCCAGAAATCTCGAAAGGATGCCCCTCCGCCGCCTCCTGCCCACCGCACTCTCCCACCAACGCCAGACCAGCAGCAGAAAGACCCCAACCTACTCGCACCCCCGGAGCCAACTGAACGGGTCAAGCGCCGTAGATCGTCGCCGCTCAAACACGAATACCTTCCCTCAGATGCATCCTCTGGCGGATCAAGCAGCCCCAGCCCTGAGCAGTCTGATGATGAGCATTCTTCTGACGATGATCTCGATAGTATGGACATCCCAGAGACTGAGATTGGCGTGAGCATTCCCAAAGAAGAGGAGAGATCTCCTCTTGTGACAAACATTGAGAGCCTGCTTTCCCAGTCTGATTGCAGCGTCACGCCATCCAATTCAGCTTCGCAAGTCTATGGAGTTTATCCACCACGAAGCAACGTTGAACAGCAAGACAATACCACCCGCTACATGGCATCCCTCTCCCGATGGTCCGACAGGGGAGTGTGGAAGGACCTCAGCCAACATCCCTGTGCTATTGTCGTTTCTGCTGGTCTGGTTGAGGCCTATGCTTTCCGTCCTGGTAGTGGTCCGAACAAATCCGTCAAGCTAGACGAACAACCGTTGATTGCTCTCGATCTCACACCACTTGTGCTCATCAGACAAAGCACGGCTTTGGATTTGGAAGTCAGATCGTCGGTTCAAACGCACTCTCTTCTCTACGAGACCTACAACGGCGGCAACTTCCGCTTCCGCTGCCACAGCGCCCCCGAGTGCTTTGCCCTGTACATGGCAGTCCACCAAGCGCGACTCAGCAATCAAAAGTTCATCCAGTTGGAGAACGAAGCGCGCTTCAGAGGCTTTGGCGAGAGACGCGAAGCCGAGGCAGACGACCGAGCCGGACGGCGCCGCAGCTGGTTTGGCCGCAAGAATAGTTATCGCAGCGCGCCACGAGGTGCGGCCCGCTCTCAGGACGGCGAGAGTGCCGCTCATTCATTAACACCGTCTGCCACGAGCTTCCTCAAGCGACTCACTCAATCCGGAAACACTGCCTTCAACCTCGAACACTCCTCCATTGATAGGCAGAGCCGCGGAGGCAGCGGCCAAAACAGCTTGTACACATCTGGCTCGTCCTCCGCCAGTGGTGGCGCCTCGCCTCGCTCGCCGTCCGTCAGTACCGGCAACGCGACAGGCCAGCGCGGCCCTATGGATCCTGAGAACATCCGTGTTCGACTCCATCTCCTCATTTCCTCAACCAAGTGGGAGGACTGCGGCAACTGCATCCTGCAGGTCCGCCGACCGCCGCCCGGCTGGCATCAGGCTCTCCTCGCCGACCACGGGCTCGAGAAGCGCATCACCGTACTGTCCCTGCCCAAGGCCCAGGGCGAAGAGCCGAAGGTGCTGCTCGACGCGGTGCTGGGCAGCGGCTGCTTCTCCGCCATGGGCAGCCGCGGCATCGTGTGCGGCATCTGGGAGGAGGTCAAGGGCGCCGACGGCGTCGTCGGCATGGTGCCCGCCAAGAACAACCCAGGCGGCAAGATCAAAAAGTGGTGCTTCCAGCTAGCCACGGCCGCCGAGGCCAACTGGGTGCTGCGCATGGTGCATCAAGAAGTCTTGCGCGCCTAATACGATTAACGGCAACCCTATTTCGATTATTATTTACTGTTGGTGGCTTTTTTGTTTTCTTCCTTTTTTTTACCGTCATTCTTCTGCGCTATGATATCCCACGCATAGTCTTTTATTCGTTGTTTTTTATTATCTATGGTTTTGTTGTTCAAAGCGATCACGATGTCAATTTGATGTCGATTTTTTTTTATACATAGACGTGGCTATACGGGAGGGAGGGTATATGGAGACGGCGATGTTTTGAATTAAGCGTGTATAGATGTAATTGGAAAGGGAACTGGCATTGGTTCTGTATATTTAAGACGTGGGAGGCTTTTCTCATCACGAAGAAAGATATACTTGAGTGTAAACTGTTAATATATGAAGTTGATATCTGTTAAGCATTTTCTGCCTACGCGTGGATGGCTATCGTAATTATGAAGCTGAATTGTAAATAGAGGAGTATGAGGCTTGTTCTTTGTAAGACTAATTATGTAAAAACATATTTGGTCAAGTATCATCTGCGACCATCGCAGCTTGCCTATTCCACCCACCGGCATCCGGCGATGCCCCGCCCCCACCAACATCCCACCACCACAACCCTGCTTCTTTTTACTCCCCGCGACAACCTCTCTCTCAGCCCCCCCCCAATATCCCCTCATTTTACATACAAGCAAAGACGTTACAAGACGCACTCAATACGTCAGACAAGAAAAAAAAACCCCCTCGACATACACCCTTCGTCTCATCATCATGACCCCTCTGCCGCTTGAGCTCGCCGTCTTCTCCGCCGCCGACGCCCTGCGCGCGCAATCCCTCGGCGCCGCGCGCATCGAGCTCAACGCACCGGGTAGCTATCCCGCCGGCGGCCTCACGCCGCCCGTCGCCGCGCTCGCCGCGCTCTCACCCCAGCTGCGCATCCCCTTGCGCGTCATGATCCGCCCCCGCGGTGCCCCCGCCGACGGCACGCCCGATTTCCTCTACTCTGCGTCCGAACTGGACCTCATGCGCGCGGCCATTGACGAGATCAAAGCCTCTGGCGCCATGAATGTGTCCCGTGGCGACGGGTTTGTATTTGGTATTCTGAAACGCAGCGAGGATGGGACGTTGAGTGTGGATGAAGAGACGTGCAGCGAGCTCGTGGCGCGCGCGCACCCGGTGCCATGCGTGTTTCACCGCGCGTTCGACCCGATTGCCGGGCGCGATGCCGCGCTGGACGCGCTGATCTCGTGCGGCTTCGCGGGGCTGTTGACGGCGGGTGGCGATGTTGGTAATTATCTGGATAACTTGCCGCGGCTGGAGCACATTTGCGCGCGCGCCGGGGATAGGATCCAGGTGGTGGCGGGCGGCGGCGTGCGCCATCATAACGTGAAGGGGCCGGCGGCGGCCCTGGGGCGGTATGCTGCCGCTGCCGCCGGACAGCAGCAACCGGTTTGGGTGCATTCGGCGGCGCTGAGCGCGGACGGGTCGGGCGTGGATGAGGACGAGGTGCGTCGTCTTGTGGAGGAACTGGCGCAATAAAGAAGAGTTTCACGAGCTGGTACATACGTGACGGGATACATATGGATAGACAGAAGACACAATCATTGATGCATGCAGAATACGAATCTATTACTAAAACCATGTTGGCCTCTTCAACACCTACTTGTACATAACAGTATGATTTCGTGACAAAAATATATACATTGTGAATGAAATCTCGGCAGACACCTGAAACACATTCCTATTGATTATCTTATAGATTCATTCTTTTACGCCTTGCTGGAGCTGGAGGGGCGCACGATACAGGCACCAGGGCTGGTCGGGACGCCAGTGTTGCCGGCAGGTTTGGTGGTCGAGCTGGAGCCACCGGGGACGCTGCTGGTGCTGTTGCCACCGGGGTTGCCCGTGTTGCCGCCGGGGTTGCCGGGGCGGGGAGGGGTGCCGGGCTCGTGGCGGGCAAGACCCAGGCAGGTGGCAATCTTGTAGAAGATGTCGACGTTGCCGTAGGTGCCGCCGAAGATGTCCTGGCAAGGGCCCCAGGCGTAGACGGGGACATCGGTCAGCGAGTGGACGCCTTGGGCCTCATCGGTACCAATGGTGCCGTTGACAACGAGGCCGTGTTGGCAGTCGCTAGGGTTGACGTAGTACTCGTCGCCGACCTTGGTGGTGGGGTTGCGAGGGCCCTTCTTGTGGACGCTGTAATCCTCACGGACGTCGGGGTGGGCACCGACACCCGCAGCAATGGCGTAACGGGGCTCCCAGTTGGTAGGGAAGTTGGCGCCGGTGCCGTAGTTGACACCATCGGCCTTGTGGTACTGGGAAAGACCAGACTTCTCGTAGGTGCCGATGGCACGGCGCTTGCCGCGCTCGTCGGGCTGATCCTTCAGGTACTTGGTATCGGCGGAACCGTAAACGCTGCAACAGGTTAGAATATGGTGCTGTCCGGTGTACATGTGTAACTCACTCAAAGCCGTGGCCGTGGTCAGCAGAGACGACAACGAGGGTCTCGTCGCGGATGCCAAGCTCCTCAAGCTTCTTGATAGTGGCGGCAATGGCATCATCCATCTCAAGAAGCTCACCCAGGGCACGGTCATAGTCCAGAGTGTGCATCTGCTTGTCAATGGAAGCACCCTCAGACATGAGGAAGAAACCTTTCTCCTTGCCACGGTTGGCAAGAATCTCAACAGCCTTGACGGTCATCTCCTTGAGGCCGGGAATGTCGAGAGCAGAGCTGTTCTTGCCAGAGGGGTCGTTGCTCAGTTTCTTAATGTTGTCGGTGTAGACGTTGCGGTCCAGCCAGACGGGCAGGACGCCCTTGGAGAAGACACCGAGAGCCTTCTTGTTGTTGTCGACGGCCTGGAGAGCAGTGTTGTTCAGGCTGACAGAGTAGCCCTTCTTGGCGAACTCTTGGTAGTAATCCTTGCCCTGGTAAGAAGCCTTGCCGGGGAGGAACTGCTCGGCACCGCCACCGAAGAAGACATCGGGGCCGTCCTGAGCAGTCCATGTCCAGTTGGTGACACCATTGAGAGCCTGGTCAATGAGAGGACCATACTCGGCACGCTTGCGGGTGTGGCCAGTGAGGGCAATGGGAGTGGCATCAGCAAGGAAGGCAGTAGAGACAGCGCCCCAAGCACCACCCTAAACAAGTTAGTATTTCGGCAGTACACGAGCAAAGACGAAAACCTACACAAACACGGCGGAAGATCTCGACGATGGTCTCGATCTTAGGGTCGTCAAAGGCGTCAGCGGAAGAGTCGACGTGAACACTAGACCTTGTTAGCTATTTCGGGGACGGAATTATAAGAGCAATTGACCTACCCCATGGCGTTGACGGTGCTCTTGTGACCGCTGTAGAGAGCAGAGGCAGAGTTGGCAGAGTCGGTGATGTAGGAATCGAGGGAGTGGGTCATCTGGTGACCGAGGACGGGGAACTGATCCATCTTGAGGACGGACTGGTACTTTCCGTTGATGCTCTGGTGTCCGAGGAGACGGGCGGCAGTGATCTGGCGCGACTGTCAGTTTTGCGCCATGCGCCATGCGCGCTAGGGGCGGATACTCACCATGTTGGTGGTCATGCCATCGCCAATGAAGAAGATGACGTTCTTGGCCTTGCGCTCCTTGGGAACATCGCGGACGGTCCAGTTGGCAGTCGTCTTGGTGCCGTTGTAGTACTCGAGGGTGACGACGTAGTTGCCGGGCTCGTAGAGGGCGAGGGTGCGGTAAGCCTTGGCGGCGACGTTGACGACAGAGGGAGTTTTGGCATCCTCGGCGTAGAGGTCCTCGAACCACTTAAACTGCCACTTCTCGAGCTGGGGCTCAGAGATCTTGAAGTGGGAGGCAAAGTCCACGGGCTTGCCGCCCTCCTTGACAATGGTGACCTTGAACTTCTCGTCGGGCTTGCCGCCGTGAGCAGCCTCGGAGCCGTTGACCGGGGCGTGGACCTCGACACGGAGGTCGAAGAGCTGGCCGGGCAGGAAGTCGCTCTGGTCGGGAGGCAGAATGCAACCCAGGTCAGGGCAGCCGCCGAGACGCTGGTAGGTCTGTGCAGAGACCTGAGTGATGGCGGCGGCCGCGACGAGCGCGGCGGCCGTGTTGATCTTGGCAAGCATGGTGTAAGAGGCTATCAATTGGAGGAAATGATAGACACGAGAGTTGGATTCCTCAAGTCAAGACTGGGACCAAAGGTGACGCAGATCAAGAGTAAGAGCTCCGAAAGGACGAGGGCTGCCGTCAGTTTATATGCTTGGCGGAGCTGCCGCCTCGCCGATGGGTACTTTTTTTTCCTTCATGTTGATGGGCCGAAGCTCGTACGGAGCTAGCCAGTATGCGAACGAAAAAAGAATATTTAAAAGACCCGCTAGCTAGCAGACCTCAGCTTGCGAACAGTCGATTAGTCGAGGCTTCGCCGCTGCAAGGATCAGCACGTTGACAGGCGCGAGCTGTTGGAGCTTCTTGGCTAGGGGATGCTTTTCCCAAACGGCGGCATGCTCCGATAGGTGCGTGGCTGTGGAGCGAGAGTCAATTTTCTGCTTGTAATTTCCTCTCGGTCGCCCATTGTCTTGTTGACAGTTGCGTGATTGTGCCATGCGAGAATGGGGTCTGGGCCGCAAGGATATGCAAGGCAGCTCAGCTCACCAACCAGTTCACCACCAAGGAAGGCATGCACGTGTGCACGCCACGACCCATTTCTTCGTTAATACTAGTGCGGTGCTGGATATCTGGGGGAGTGGAGATGGGCAAACGAGAGAGAGAGAGAGACGTCGGCGAGGTTCTTTTGTCACTGCGGCTGCATGAGGGTGGTGATGTTGATGCGTCGGCGTGGTGGCTTGCAAAGAGGGGCCTAGCATTAAGCTCCATGCCGATACAGGTGCAGCCAAACATTGCACCAGCCAGATTACAGGGCTTTTTAGTGCAGCCTTCCGCTATAAGGTTAACCTGTACGCTTGCATTAGCGTCCCCGCCACGACCCTTGGCACGCCTCTTCAATGATGGGATCCCCGCCTCGTGCGCCAAAGCTTGAGCGTCATTGGTGCGGGGGACGAGGTGATGGGGATCAGTTCCTGAGAGGGAAAGAGAGTCTAGATAAGTTTTTTTCTCGCAGTGTTTCGAGGAAATTTGAACATGGAGAAGCTTGCCCATCCGTTACTCCGTCTTGCCACAGGCAGGGTACCGGGTTGCAGGTACCGATACTCATCTAATTGATCCCAATACGGCATGACAGTTAAAATGATGTATATAGAAACCCGGAAATCCGGTTGATATACAAGTAGAGCTGAATCAATACTGCTAGCAACACTAGTCATGATGTTGCACGTTCTGCTAATTGTCAGCAATTGCAGCCTTGCACGCTGCAGTGACATGGCGCCTTCATTTCATGGCGTTTTATCCACCGCGTAGCTCCTCTCTCTATTCAGCCAGCCCGTCCCTTTCGGCGACCGAGCCGTGGATGGCTTCCGGTTTTTGTCGAATTTCCGAGTGTACCTCTAGAGAGGGACGTCTGCGGGTCGCCGTCACCGTCCAGCCGCTGGACAAGGCTGTTCTGGAAGCGCGATTATGAAAGCCCAGTCCAAAAAAAAACTGCCACCAAGCCACCCGACAGCATGTACTGCGCAAGTTTAACTCTATCGCAAAAGCACGGTTGCAATATGGGTTGTGGCGCCACCCAAGATCATCGCGGACCTGCTACCGGATACGAGGCCGCAAGATGGTTCGTCCTGGCCAATGCAACGCTAGAGACGCAGGATGCGCCCAAGGCTCCAGATATCGACTGGTGATTCACTCGGGGACTAGGTTCCAGACTTGTCGGACTCAGCCCATGTTGTGATGGTAAGGCCGTTGCTGTCAACGACGGTCTCGGCCCCACGTGTTGGAGGACTGACATGCTATGGATCTTACCCTTGGCAACTGACGGGCTATTGAATGGGTACACTCCATCTTCTTTTTGATATCAGAATTTCCCATCATGTAGTTGTAAAGCTCTCGCCCGATGTTTCCTCGTCTCTGCATTCGGATGGCGCCCACCAAGTGATGCATGCTGGTTAATCCAAATTCACTTCCTCCTTAGGCCCGTGGGGCCTAGGTTCCGAAAAGGTTAAAGATATCGTCTAGACCGTTTGGTTTCCCGAAGTCTCGGCAGGGCTTTGCTCAATTCCAACTCTAGCTTCAAGCTGCCGGGCGCGGCCAAACTCTGACAATGGCATTACCTCCAAGCGTATATACTTTCAGGTCCCGTCAAATCACAAGTATTTACATTAAATTTTCCTGAATTTCAGATACAGTCTCATGCTGCGTTTGAGCAAGGTACCCGGCTTACATGTGATCGCTTGCCTGTCACGTACCAACCAACCAGCCATCGTCCCATGTCCCCCACGTTAGTCAAGTGCAGTGTCGGCAGGCTGTAGTCAATTGTCGGTCTTTCAAGATCTAGTACTGGGTGAAAAGTCACATCAATTTTTATTTATCAACCACATGCGAGAAGATTTTTGCTGCGATTGAATGCAAAATTGGATGTAGTACTAGTACTACTGCTCGTTAAAGCGGCGAGCATCCTGTTGTGCAGCTTGCCAACGTAGGTGCGGTTAGCACAGGCGAGGCTTCAACACAACCCATCAGCAGAATATACTTGCAAAGCGCTCAGCAGATGAAATTAACTGGAGTTGTATGCTTTTCTTATGTTCAATGTATTGGAGCATATTTTAGCGCATTTCTGCGTGGTTGGAAATACAGCTCCTAACACAGCAACTCGTGAGTCCTGTGACCCATTTGCGCCCGCACAAAAGCGCGAAGGATTCAAGTCGCCGCAAGGCTGCCTTGAGCTGGGCCAACGAAACCTCATCGACGGCTCAGTAGTTAGCTGTTTATTCAGGCGGGGCAAAATTGTAGCCTTACGCCACCATGCAAGTACACGCAAGCTGTGACATGCACTGTAAGGCTGCTGCATTTAATCAGTACCGCGATTGGGACAGTGTCGTTCTTCTCGCCACGGCAACCTCCAGGTTTTGAAGTCAAATTTGCCGGCAATAATGTCTCTTTGCAGTGTATGTCGAGGAATCTCGTTCGCAGATCTGCCGCCCTTCCCCGAAGATCAGCATGGCATGCATTTGACCGGAAAGAAGTATATTCATCCTCTTGTGCGACAAAGATCATTCGCACGCGAGCCTGCCACCTCCAGCGTCCGACACCATGCCGACGTCGAGCATCTGCGCGAGGCCGCCGCGGCCGGATGCGAGCTCTGCACTCTGATCCGCGAACAGCTGGACCTTATCCTATCTGAAATCGAAGCACTTACGGAACGTGAGGAGAAGCACTACAAGTCCTCCTATCAGCCGACCGTGAACCTCTGGTTGACCAAGCGCCCATACGGGGGCCAAGGTTTTTGGGTACTCTGCGAGTCTGTTCGGAGCAATGATGAGAAGGAACTTGTTCCAATTGCTGCATTTGGATTTTTTGTGTCAGAAGGTAAGGGCGATACGTTATTATGCTCATCGTCGAATATATGGCCTAATTTCTAGACAATCCTCTCTCCAACACTATCGACACTCGGCCTCTACTAGAGAATCCCGAGGCTCTTGCGCTGCTGCAGCTATCCACATGGAACACGGAATGCGAGCAAAATCACGACTGTTATCAAGCTTCGAAGGCGATTCCGCATTACCTAATAGACGTGGGCATCTCCGAATCCGAAACTAGTGTAAAGCGCGTTCAACTGGGGGACAAACCCCCCGTCAAATACGCCGCTCTCAGCTACTCTTTGAAAGACGACACCGGTAGTTACCAGAAACCTGAGGTTCGGTTTGAAAATGATGGGGTTTCCATTTCCGATCTTCCCAATATGTTTCAAGATGCAATTCTTGTGACCCGCAGACTGGGCATCCAGTATCTCTGGATCGATTCAATGTGCATGCCTGGCACTCCACAAGAATGGAAAAGAGGCTCCGAAAAGTTTGGCTGCATGTACCAGAATGCTTTTCTGACAATCTCGGCTACTGGAGCGAAAACGGTCACAGACGGGCTGCTCTTTAGTCGGCCTCTGCAAACGTCCATCAGCCTCCCGTATGGCACGAACGATGGAACTGTAATGCGATCGGTCTCTGCCACTATACTGCCTATCAAGAGGGAAATGCTTCAAGATTATGTTTCGATGGAAGATGAGCCATTATCCAAGGATCTATGGTCTTTCCAGGAGCGCGTCCTTTCCCGTCGAATTGTCCACTTTGCTAGCGATCAGGTCTACTTCGAATGTCACCGCTGTTTCAAAGCAGAGAATGGTATGACTCAAGGCGATCGCTATCACTCAAGCATCGAAAAGCTGCGCGGGGGTCCCGATTATATTCTGGAGCAGACCCTTCTGGGCAGATGGTTCCGGCTGGTAGGCGATTACGGTTTGCGACAGCCAGATAGACCATCTGACAGGCTTCTTGGCTTGGCCAACATTGCCAGGGCATTTCAGCCTTTGCTCGACGATGAGTACATTGCTGGTATGTGGAAAAGGTCACTTCTAGAATGCCTATGCTGGCAGTCGTCGCGGTGTAAGCCACTTCCCGGGACCACTAGCCCGTCATGGTCCTGGGCGAGTGTCGGCGGCAGAATGAGCGCTGGGTTTAGAGACCGCTCTGTCAAATTTGAAGCCGTTGTTATCAACATCCAGGCAACTCTGGTTGACGAGGCTGATCCCTTTGGGAACGTTGTGTCTGCCTCGATCTTGATGGAGGCACCCCTGGTTCCGCTGACCTTGGCAGAGCCTGACGGCGACGCTGCCAACGACTGCGAGTGGAGCCTGTTTCTGCGCACCGAGGTTGGCCACGAAAGAGGATTCTATCCCGGGCTCGACATCATTGATCCGCGGTATGGAGCGTCAGCCGAGACCATCCGGAGCACCAAGCTCTTTGCCCTCGTGGTGGCGGAAACGGAGAGACAAGAATGCCTGGCAGGAAGCTGCCATGCGCCCAAGGCTCTGGTTGGGTTAGTTGTAAGCCCTGTGAACGGCTCGGAAGATACGATGAAGCGTGTTGGGTGTTTCTGGACGAGCTTCAACATGTTTGGGACCCCTAACTTGTCCGATTACCGCAAGACCATCACCTTAATTTGACCTATTCCATAGCTGCTAATTGAAATTTGCTTTCTATTACAAAACACATTATCAGAACTATATCATTCCATTTCGTCTTTTTTGTCTTTGGCAGAGAAAATGCAACCATTCTTTCATATACAGGTTACCTTGGTCAATCATACAGTGGATTTCAAGTGGTAACTAGCGCCGACTGACAGATTTCAGGTACCACACCCCAGTTCAGGGCGCCCCACACCGACAGCGCCGGCCCCAGGCCACCTTAAAAATTCAAGATGGGCTTCTTCGCACAATCCCTGTCTCCTCGTCCAAAGCCCCCTGTCTGAGCACACCTCAACCCAACATTGACCGCTGCGGATGCAAGGCCGATGGAGGGTGCAGAAATGTCCGCCGCCCGCACACTGTTCACTTCGGCCGCCGTCGAGGGCACCGTTGCCCGGCTGGGCCGTCTGGCGTTGCCCGGGCGTGCCGCCATCGACACGCCCAACTACACGTCCGTCGCCAGTCGCGGCGCCGTGCCGCACGTGACGCCTGATAATATGACCAAGTATGTGTCGCCGGGACCTGTATACCTGGCGTTGGAAGATTGTAAGTGGATGTTTTCGGCGGGTGTGCTCCAGCGATGAGATTTGTTTGCTAACGTGAGCGGACAGTCGTCGAGAGGAAGCAGCCCCCTATATACAAGTTTCCTGTTACGAAAGACACTAGACTGCACAGCTTCAGCGGCTTACCTTCTGAGACAACTACGATAATGGCTGCTAGGCGCAGTCATACCGTTACTACGCCTTCCGGGAACACCGCAAAGTCCGTCACTCTGTTCACTTCAACCGGCTTTCGCAGCCTCACCATTCCTGAATATGTCGAGGCCACCAAGCTGCTAAAGCCAGATATAGTCGTGCCTCTGGCCGACCTACTACATATCAGCGCCACGCCGCCTTCTAAGAAATTAGTCCGTATGGTGGAAAGGACGGAAGAGTGGGTGGACCAGTTCCTTGAGGCGACCGCGCCCAAGACAGACGACCCGCGGGCCAGCGCTGTGTTTGCGCCGGTGCTGGCTGTGGAATACCCGCTTCAATGGGCCTATCTGCAACACCTCGCGGAGGATGTGCGCGAATCTCTCTCTGGTCTCGCTATATACGACACAAAACTGCTCACTGATATTATACCCAACTACGCACCGTTGCGCCAGCTACCCCGTCTATCGCTAGACCCGCCTAAGACGCCGCAGGACGTGCTGAAGCAGATTGCGCTCGGTATCGATGTCTGCGTCCTACCATTCATCAATATCGTCTCCGACTCGGGCGTCGCCTTCACCTTCACCTTCCCCGCACCCGACGTCGTGTCCGCTCCGCTGCCGCTGGGCACCAACATGTGGTCCGAGGGCCACGCGACCGCCCTGGAGCCGCTCAGCAAGGGCTGCCAGTGCTACGCGTGCACGACGCACCACCGCGCCTACCTGCGGCACCTGCTCAACGCAAAGGAGATGCTGGGCTGGAGCCTGCTGCAGATCCACAACCACCGCGTGGTGGACGACTTCTTCAAGGGCATCCGCGCGGCGCTGCAGAACGGCACCTTTGCGGCGGCGGCGGAGCGATTCGTGGCGACATATGAGACGGACTTTCCGACTGGAACGGGCGAAAGACCGCGTGCCAGAGGATACCATTTCAAGAGCGAGCATGGGCAGGAAAAGATTAACAAGACGACGTGGATCGATGTCCCGACGACACTGGCTGCGCAGGCGGAAGCGGAAGCATAAATGGGCATGGATAGTGGAGTTTTGGTGAATTCAGCGATTAGATCATACTGCATATAGGGAAAAAAGTTATTTCATTGCTTTGAATTGTTCATGGAGTCTTGTTGCCAGATAAAAGTCGGTGGGCTGTTGTGTACGTGGAGTTGGCTGGTGAAGAACGGACCAGCTAGTTAGGCACTTCACAGGGCAGAATTCTGCTAAAAGGCTTCATGGAATCAAAATAAATTTTCACTTTCATTGCCCAGGCGTCGAAATTTGTTACCGACGTTCTTTTGGCGGCTCCCTGAAATCAGACTGGCAAGCTGAGCCCGCGCGCCATGCCTAAAAGAGGCATTTTGCAGCATTTCGATGGCCGGCCCACTCGGGGCGCGGCGCAGCTCGGCCAGCCGATCCAACCACAGGGCTGCGGCGATGCCTCACTGGCGCCGTATTTCGCAGAAGACGGGGGCTGGATCTGAAAAGGGAAAACGACGGACCTGATGCCGACGTCAGAGGAGGCATATTAGGGACTTTCCGTAGTGATTTCTTCAGCTTAAAAGGCAGCTGGTTCCCATGATCGCGATCCTACAATCTGCACAGTATTCTACATTGACACCAGGACAAAGAGTTTACTTCTTCTACGCCCATCTTTACATCATATTTGATACATATCACAACCAGCACTTACCTTTGTCTGTTACTACAAAATCATACTTGCAAAATGTTTGGCCAACCTCACCCTCGCACGCTGCACCTCTACTACCGCGACGGCCACCATCAGCTCGAAGTCTGCGACGAGGACAAGCAGACGGTGCTGTACCGCGTCTACCGCACCTCCTCCAAGCCGCACCTCACCGTGTGCCGTGCCCCCGGCCCCAAGAACCACGAGGAGATGGTTGGCCAGGTCTCCTTCCACCACTTCAAATCTGACATTGACCTCAACGTTCCCGGCCACCACCTGCTGTCCATGAAAAAGGCCGGCTTCATGTCCTCTGACTTTGACGTCAGCGGCGACGGCATCGCGTGGACGTGGGAGCGCGACGGCGCCATGACGAGCAACCTGAAGCTGACGGCGGCGGCCGACGGCGGCTGCCTCGCCAAGTTTGACAATGCGTCGTGGTCGCGCAGCAAGCAGGGCACCATCACGGTCATGGGGATCCCACCGACGGAAATGTTTGACGCGCTGATTGTAACGGGGCTCGCCAAGATTGAGTATCAGCGCAGATCTAATTCCACACGCAACGGTGCCACGATTAACGGTGCGACTGCGGGCGGCCATTGACAGGACGAAACGCTGCATTTTGAGAAGAGTGAGGTTCCATTGGTGGAATAGAAATATACCTAGGCATGATTGGGAATATTGTTTTTTTGTCTTTCTTGCTACATCTTGTTCAGTTAGATTAGTAGTGAACCCCTGACAGCAATTCTGGTCAGAACACAATACAACGAGATCAAGAGAAAAAGCAAACATCGTTTCTTGGGTGTGTCCGCGCGCTGCTGCGTGCCCCTGGTCTAGGCCGCAAGCGTGTCTCGGCGAAACGCCAGAATTAGAAACGGGAATGGCGCCATGTCTGACTTTGGCCATCGGACTATTGTGTCGGAGGCACATCTGGTAAGATGAGATGAGTGAGTCAAGACACAACGGTTCGTGACAAGTTTGCGATATCCATGAAGAATCAATTCGACAGCGACGTAAAAGTGCGTCAACAGAGTCCAGAAAGCAAAAGGCATTTTCTCTGACAAACGAGGCTGAGCTGACGCGGACAGTAACTGCTCCACCAGTCAGGACAGATGCAGCCAACCGCACCAACTGCTCTCCCCACACAGCCAAGGCGAGCCCGGCTGGCCTCGCCATCTGGACCTAAAATAGAAAAGGACCGAAGCCTTTCTTTTCTTCTTTCACCTCTTACCATTCATTTTCCATCGCTCCTATAACATATTTCTGCCGTCTGCTCGCTCATCACGCCATGGCGCATCATGATTGATGAGCATGACGACGAAAACAGACCACTAATGGCCCTCCACGACCACGACGACGCCGAGGAGCGCGGGCGCCCCAACGACGACAACAGCCACAAGAATACCATTTCCTCCACGACGGCGGCGCACGAAGACGCCTCGTCCAGCGTCACCTCGGCGCTCTACCACACCGGCGACGGCGACGACTCGCACAACGGGCCGACGCCGCGCTTCCTACAAGATCAGCAGAATCAACACCATAACCACCAAAATGATGGTGATGCCTCATCCCACCGAAAATGGCCGAAATGGGTGCCGTATCCCGTCGAGCGCACATGCAGGGCCGTAGCCGGGTGGACGCGCGGGCCGCCCAACGCGCAGCCGTACCGCATCAAGCCGCTCTTCCCGGCCGTGCAGGAGTTCCCGCTGCGCGTCATGGACCGGCTGCTGCCCGGCCGCCGCCGCCGCAAATGGCTGCTCTTCTTCTACATTGCCGTCTGGATCGTCGCCTTTGTGCTGGTGAAGCGCCAGGAGACGCTGGCGGGCGAGATTGCGGGCTGGGGCCGGCCGCAGGCCATTGGCTGCGGCGCGGCCTACTTCTCGCGCAGCAACCTCTGCGGGCTCGACGGCAACGACTGCCGGCCGTTCAACGGCAGCGCGCTGGCCTTTCGCTGCCCGGGCAACTGCGCGAGCTACCGCGTGCTTAACCCGCGCGCCGTCGGCGACCAGGAGGTCATCTATAGGCCGCTGATTGTCGGCGGGCCGACGACAGATCTGGACCCCGAGTCGGCGACCTACCGCGGCGACTCGTACATTTGCGGCGCGGCCGTGCACGCGGGCGTCATCTCCAACACCGACGGCGGCTGCGGCGTGGTCAAGCTCGTCGGTCGCCAAAAGGACTTTGTGTCGTCGGACCGCCACGGCATCACCAGCGTCGGCTTCGACTCGTACTTTCCGCAGGCGTTCCAGTTTGTGCCCGTCGACTGCCACGCCTCCGACGCGCGCTTCTCCCTGCTCGCGCTGTCCGTCGTCTTCACCGGCGTGCTCGGGCTCTTCACCTCGTCGCCGGCCGCCTTTTACTTCCCCACGTTTGTCGGCGCCTTCTGGACCGTCGGCATGGCCACCGACACGCCGTCGCACACGACCGTTGCAGGGCTCTTCTCCGACATCCTCGGCAAGTTTGTGCCCGCCATGTTTGTCGGCTGGGTCGTGTACGACAAGATGGGCGTGCGCCGCACCCTCAAGGGTCTCACGGCGGGTGTCGAGAAGATTGTCCTCTGGCTGGGCGCGTGCTGGGTCGGCGCGCTTGACAACTACACGCTCGACTTCATCCCGATCCAGCGCCTGAGCGGGCACGACCTGGCGCAGCAGCCCGGCGCGCGTGCCGCCCTCGCCGTCATCGTTATTGTGCTCTTCGTCATCATCGTCTTCCAGGCGTGGTGCTTCCGCCAGGAGGCGCGCTTCAACAAGTACATTAAAGTCTACGCCATATTCATCGCCGGCATCGTCCTCTCCCTCATCCTGCCCGGCCTGAACCTGCGCATCCACCACTTCGTGCTCGCGCTGCTGCTGCTGCCAGGTACGAGCATGCAGACGCGGCCGTCGCTGCTGTACCAGGGCCTGCTCGTCGGGCTCTTCATCAACGGCATCGCGCGCTGGGGCTTCGGGTCCTTCCTCGAGACGGACGACGCGCTGCAGAACGACGCGCAGCTCGGTTCGCTGCTGCCCAAGATCCAGGCGCCGGTGATTGACTGGTCCAACAGCACGGCCAATGCGCAGTCCACCATTACTTTTAAATGGGATATCCCGCCGCTTGAAGACTACGACGGCATCAGCATCCTCGTCAACGACGTGGAGCGCTACCGCTCCTACTTTGACGACACGCAGACGCCTGCGAAAGAGTACACCTGGACGCGCAATTCGAGTTTGGGTCTGCCCGAGTACTTTCGCTTCGGCTTCATGGTCGGCAGCACCGCCGGCGATTTCACCAAGGCGGGCGTCTGGAACAAAGATGGCGAATGGAAGGAAATGGCCGCCGGGCCATCAAAATAAAGCACATACACAAAAACATACTTTATAGAAAAAGTATCATTTACAGCATTTAGATGTATTTACAAAACATATACAACGATTCAGGATAATCAAAAATATATATATGCCGCTGCCTACAAAGGCGGCACATTGCGAACAAGCTGCACTTATAGCTTCACTTATTATTGGTGTCTATATTCATTATCATATGGAGAGTTACATTTCCTCGCCGTGACCAGGCTGCAGCATATCAGCGAGCACATCCCACCGCGCCGCATCCTCACCGCTGATTGCTCTCGCTACACTTCTCAACGCCGTGCAGATGAACTTCACGAGCCGCACAAAATCCGTCTTAATCTGCCTGAGCACCACCGCATAGCCATCGCTGCCGCCGCTCATGCTGTCGTCGCCGTCACCATCCACGCCGGCCGCCACCGCGTGGTGCTTTGCCCGCGCATACGCGAGCTGTATGCCAAGATCCAGCACTTCAAGCATGGCATCGTGCAGGGGCGCCAGCTTGGCGCCGAGGCACAGCTGGTCAATCATGTGTTTAGCGCAGCGCGCGTGCGCAGTCATCATGCCGTCAACGTCAGGCGCGGCGCGGAGCTCCCGCTGCATCCGCGCCGTCTGCGGGACAAGCACCACCGTCACCAGGTATGTCTGTAGCGTGTCGCCGAACCAGACGAGGCTGCTGCGCGCCGCGTAAAAGAGGCCACGCGCGTCCAGCTCGGCGTCGTCGGCTTCGTCTTCCGAGTGCAGGTCGTCGAGGAGCTTGGCTGTGTGCAGCGCATGCGCGGCGCGCTTAATTTGCAGCAGGAATGTGAAGATGGACTGGTAGTGGGCTGTGTTTTGGTCGTCTAGAATCATCTGCACAGGCCATTCGGGCCGGTAGACAACCTGGATCAGCGGGAGGGCTGTCGTGACGGAGCTACGTGCTTCTGTGGCGGACACATGGCGACCATCGGTCGCATCCACGTTGACCGACAGCCTGTTTGCTTCTATAGTGGAAAATGCTTCTTGCGCTGATGTCGTCAAGGCACGGCGGTTGTGCCAGTTGGCGTCCTTGACAGCGAGCTTGGTAAACAGACGCTCGCAGAAGGACGCCGCGGCCGCGCCGTCGGACATGAGGTAGACGCTGTGGAGCGCATGCAGCGCCGCCTCGAACCCGCATTCTTCAAAGATGGCCGTCTTCAGAGCCGATGAGACGGCCGTGTACTTGCGGTCGATCCACTGGCCAAGTGCCATGTTGAAGAGGTCCGGAAAAGGCGCTGACTCGAAGCCGGGAGGGCAGATGGACTCATATGTGAGGATCTTCTCCTGGTCGCTTCGCAGCGTGTCTTCGACTTTGAGATGGCCGAGGAGGCGCAAGATGACAATGCTCTTGCCGGTGGTGTAAATCTTATCGGCGGCCGGGTGCACGAATTTCGGAGCCAGGAGCTGCCCGTCGTCTGTCCGGCGCAGCTTGAATCTGTGCTGCCAGATGGCGCCCAGCGGCACGTCCTTTGCGCCGTTGTAGATGAAGAACGCCTCGTCACTGGGGAGCAGCCTGCCCTCTTCCACCCAGCTCCGAATTTCGCGCAGGTAAACGGTGAAGCACTCCAGAAAGATGCGCGCCAGGAACTCGTACAGCTGCTGGTTTCCGGTCAGCTGCGCCATGCTTGACTCGTCAAACAGCAGCTCCAGGTATCGAAAGTTGTCCGACGTCGGGTTCTGCTGCACTTTCAAAATAACGGCAGACAGTTTGAAGAGCGGTTCCAGCACGGGCGTGAGTTCTTCTTTGGCGGCGATGAGGCTGACGACGACCTGCTCGTCGGGATTTGCGAGGCGCTCTTGGATGCGCACGAGGTGCTTGTCGAGAACGCGCACGCGCTCCGTCACGCAGTCCTGCAGCGCCTGGAGCTGCGGTTCCTTCTCGCGCTGCGCTGCAAAGCGTCGTAAAATGCTAATGTATCCGCCAGCTTCGGAGAAGGTCGTCAGAAGAGACTTGTGTGTGCGCCATGCAATGTTGGATATTTGAAAAGCAGGGTCGGGCGCCCCATTGGCGTCGAACAGGGTGGTTTGGAGTCCTTGGAGCATGAACAAGACCTCGCGAAGAGCTTGCGTTTCTGAGAGGCCAATCTTGTGGGCTCTTCCACTTGGGTCCTGCGTAGGCTCTTCCTGTTTCCATTCCTGTTGTATTATGACTGCTTTTAGTGCCTCGTTATCTTCTGGGTGAATGACGAGATCCTGGGCTGTTCTTCCAAGAGGAGCGCCACCACCAAAGTTGGAGCTCTCGTCAGATTCATCCCCGGTACCAGTTTCAAATATCTCGTCTCCAGAGTCATCGCTGTAGTTGATCGAATCCCATATGTCCGAGTCTTGCGCCCACCCATCCTCTCGGGCGATGTCTTCCCAGCGGAGCGTGGGCCCGGTGCTGTCATCTTCGTCGAGTCGAGAGATGTCTCCTAGCCGCGTATTGTAGGTAGGCTGATCTGATAATTCCAGAAGCAGCTGCAAGGTCTCCGGATACCATTTGAAAGGGTGGTCTGGCAGTGAGTCAAGGCGGGCTTTGAGCTCATCGGCGAGGGCATCTCTGTTGTTGATGCGGAACCGTTCCTGAAGCCCTACGAGAGACCTTTCTACTTCAAAGTGATTGGTCCTCAGGAATTTGTGTGTTTTGAGTGCCCGCAACGCAGCATCGCGTGTGCGAATGAAGTTCTTGTCATTCTAAACCAGATCAGTTGAGTGTGGCTACGAGGGGTAGTAACTGACATACAGAGGCCTTTGTTTGGGTCAGAGCCGCAATGAGCTCGCCTGTGAGGCCTTCTATCTGTGCAGCAAAGGCCATGACGCGTCCAACTGCATTTTGGACAGCCGAGTTGGCAATATGTAGAGCTTGTTGGTGTTTGAGGTGATGGTAACGCGTAAAGCGGTTTGGCGGGGCATAAGGTAGCTGGTAGCCAAGAGTACGGTACAGCGGGCTTCGCACGCCAGGTCCCCTGAACCGTTGTTAACAGTGGGCACCTGCGTTCCAATGTGTAGGAATAGAATGCGCTACAGTTCTAAATAAAATACAGAGAAAACTAGGATATGTACTTCGTCAAAGATGAAGTCGCACTTGACTATTTACGCGATTTTTGAAAAATTAAGCTTTTACGTCGGGTCTTCAATTACAAGTAGCTTTGGCCAGATCGCAATGGCGCCCCACCACGCCCAGTGCTGCCCCTCCCCCTGCAATGCCGCCTATTTTGGCCACTGAATCGGCCCCTATTATCTGTTAGCCTCCGAGTTGCCCCCGTCTTTAATTTTTGTCGATGGACAAGCAACTTTTTTGTCTGCGAATAGCATCAAGGCCATCATCTACCCCTTGGTCATTCTCAACGCATATCGACAGGCACCTTTGCGTACACGCGATCCGATATATGCGCAACTGAATTGCCGCAGGGCATTGAACGAATTCTCGACCGCGCCACCACTCGACATCCGCCACCATGGGCCTTGCGCGTCCCGTTCGGATGCTCGGCCTCGTGGCTGTTGTGCTCTGGTGTTTTTTCCTATACCAGCTGTTCAAGCCGACGGCATCAATCTTTGGGCCCGCGGGCAGATATGCCAACTTTGAGCGAGACCCCAACCTGGATCGTGAGGAAGCTCCCGTCTCCCCAGGCGCAAATATCATTTGCTAACCCCTAATTAGCCACGGGCGAACCCGAGGGCATCCTTCGTCGCACATCCGCCAAGTATGCGCCCGATGCCAAGGACACCGACCGCATACCGGCGACTCTTTTGGCTCTGGTCCGAAACGAAGAAATGGACGACATGGTCGCCTCCATGGTCGACCTCGAGCGAACGTGGAACCACAAGTTCAACTACCCTTGGACCTTTTTCAACGACAAACCCTTTTCCGAGGAATTCAAAAGAAAAACGAGTGCAGCAACCAAGGCCAAGTGCAACTATGGTAGGAAATCATCTGACTACACCGGTCGAAACGAGATGTGATACTAACAGCTCGCAGAGGTCATCCCCGACGAGCACTGGGCCACTCCCTCATGGATCGACATGGACATGTTCGAAGCCTCCGCGGCCGTCCTCGAGAAGAACGGCGTACAGTATGCCAGCATGATGTCCTACCACCAAATGTGTCGCTGGAACAGTGGCATGTTCTACAAGCACCCTGCTCTGAAGGACGTCCGTTACTATTGGCGTGTCGAACCCAAAGTCCACTTCTTCTGCGATGTCGACTACGACGTTTTCGCCTACATGCACGACAACAACAAGACCTACGGCTTCACGATTACCCTCTACGATGACCCGAATACCCTTCCCACGCTCTGGCCCGAGACCGCCAAGTTCCTCGCCGACCATCCTACCTACTTGAAGGAGAACAATGCCGTCAAGTGGGTGACGGACAGCGAGCGCCGACCTGAACACAACTTCAACGCTCAAGGCTTCTCGACCTGCCATTTCTGGACCAACTTTGAAGTGGCTGACATGGATTTCTGGCGCAGCCAGGTGTACGAAGACTACTTCAACCACCTGGACAAGGCGGGTGGTTTCTTCTACGAACGCTGGGGTGATGCGCCCGTCCACAGTATTGCCGTTGGTCTGTTTGAGGACAAGAGCAAGGTTCACTGGTTCCGCGATATCGGATACCAGCACATTCCCTTCTTCAACTGTCCCAATTCACCAAAGTGCAAGGGCTGCGTGACTGGTCGTCTGACAGACGGAGAGCCATTCCTTCACCGCGAAGATTGCCGACCCAACTGGTTCAAGTATGCTCATATGGACTAAATATCCACCATTCGGCAATCAGAAGAAGGATGCTTTTCAAGATAGTCCATTCTTCTCGTGAAACAGCGTCTATACATGAAAATGAGCCGTCATGGGTTCTGGGTGGACACGTTTGGCAAGTCACTACAAGACAGAGGTGGGAGCATAACGGGTATTTCGGAAGGGGAAAGTACAAAAAGCATATAATCTGGATCTTTGTTTTTTCGGCCGGTGTTTGGGGCGCATTGCTATTGGAGACTGGTGGCTGTAACATATATGAACTGGTTGGTATTGGAGGGCCATGACGAGGAGGGCGTTTTGCAGAGGGAGCCTCCTATTTTTAAAAACATACAGTGTACATTTAATTTGCTACTTTTCAGTCATGGCACAATAATCAAATATTATTCAATAACGCATAGTGGATATCATAATCATACAGAGAACACTGTCACAACGCCCGACGTGCCTCCAGCGCAAAACTGGTCTCCCCAGCCGTCGTCTCGCCACGCCAGGCAGCTAATCACATTCTTCCTGACTTTTTCTTTGCCGTCCCTCCCCACGACCCTTTTCCTTGCATCGTAGCCCTCAGGGCCCCACGGCACCGTCACCTTGCCGGTCAGCTTGCCGCTCAGTAGATCCCATGCCAGGATGCGGCCCTCGCCCGGTTGCGCCGCCTCCGCCTCCGGCCCCGTCATCTCATCGCCCACCAGCACGTACTTTTCCTTGCCGCCGAGAATCGACTGCAGCCGGAGCTCTTCGTTGCGCCAGCCGGCGTCCGCGTACGCGCGCAGGCACGACCCGTCGTCGCGGTCCATGAGCCGCAGCTTGCTGTCCAGGCTGCCGACGAGCAGCGCGCGACCGTCGCGCGTGACACTCACGCTCGTCACGCCGCTGGCGCCGCTGATGACATCCGTCGTGCACCGGCCCATGCGTACATCGTAGCTGCGCACGCGGCCGTCGACGCTGCCGGCCACGACTTCGGGCCCGCGCACCGCTAGGCAGGTGATGGCGTCGCGCGCCTCATCGAGCACCTGGATCGGCTTGGCGCTGCTGCTGCGCGCGTCCCACAGGCGCACCGTGGTGTCGAAGCCGCCGCTGACGACGAGGGCGTCGGCGTCGCCCGCAAAGGCCACGCAGTTGACGCGCGACGTGTGCCCGTGGGCGCTGCTGCCGCCGAAGCGCCGCGTCGTGACCGCCGACGCCACGTCCCACAGGAAGACGGCGCGGTCGCCGCCGCCCGACACAAAGGACGTGTTGCCGGCCGACACGGCCAGGCTGAGCACCTCGTAGCCGTGCGCCTCGTAGGTCTGGATGAGACGGCCCTGCGGCACGCTGGTAGTACCCGCGAGCGAGGCCTCGGCCAGCGTCTTAGGCGCCGAGGTGCCGGGCTGCGGGTTGTACAGCCGAATGGTGCGGTCGGCAGAGCCGGTGAGGATATAGGTGCCTGGCGATGCAGAATATGTTACTGCATGAATGGGGCCTGTAAATTACGGTTAGCAATGCAGATTGAGTGAAACTTGGTATAGGTGTGCAAACCATTTGAGCCCGTCAGATGCGCCACTGGCTGGCACGAAAAAGCCATGTTTTTTCTGGCTGCGTCAAATGTGGCGAGAGGTAGGCAGGCGCGTTCAAGCCATCGTAATGCAGGAAATTTGGTGTTCGCGCCTGCAATTGCAAATCTCACCGCGCAATTAAAACTTCAATACAGCCAGGTTGATGTTCAAATCAAGCCTCTTTGAATCGAAAGTTATGAAGCCATCACGTGCGGGTGGGTACAAGCGCCAGTACATCTTCGATTGCGCTCTACAAAGTATACCTCAGCGAAAAATGTATAGAAATGCATGATATTAATTATTCATTGCAATTGTAGACTAATTCTCAGGTTATCTACGTTGTTGCTTTTCTTAATTCTCTTGGGTTGATTTGAGTCTTTAGGCTCCAAATTCCAAGTGCTTCGGAACTGCGATGCTGTGTCCAAAGGATCAGGGGATTTCTTTTATTTACCAGAGTTATTAAATGAAAAATATTCAAAGGATAATTGTTCTTTTTTCACTTTACGTAACTTTGGGTTTTCCCGCTACTCCGCTCTACTAGCTTGACCAATATAAATATGTACAGTTCACCTGTTTCCACGCCTACTAAAACATGTAGTACCCGTCTTCTACACCCTCTTCAAAAACCCAGTCATCATGCGGCTCCGCTCTTTGAAGAATCCCAGTGCCATCGAGTAACTCCCCCAAGAAGTCGCCGTTGGGGCGGCTAAAGGACCGCGAACGTACGCCGTCGTGAGAAAAGAGGGTAATCGCCCGACAGAACTCTCGTACTGGGCTATGCGCCCATTCCATAGACATGCCGTCCATAAATTCTGCTCCAAAGAAATGGCGAAAAGCGTAAGAAAACCATTTCAGCACCAGCGGTGGTGCGGTATCGTCGCTCGCGGTAATATTTGGGACGCCTGATCGACCAAAGACTTCGGCAGCGTATGAGATGACCGGAGAAGAGTACAGGATATCTGATCCGTCTCTCGGTAAAAGATAGCCACTGATCAATCTTGTTTCGTCCTCTGGTATCACTAGGTCCTCGGCTTCAAACTCGCCGAATACAACCACGCGAGCGACACTGTTTCCACTGGTGTTTCCTGGGACGAGCTCGTCGCGATGGTCAATCCAGTGCTCAATATGAAAATGAACCCATAAAATTTGAGTAAGTTCCCAAACGAGAAGATGACCATCCGAATGGCTGCCGTCAAAGTCGAGCAGTTGTATAGGACATTCAGAAAGTCCCCCACAGCATTTGGCTCGACCATCTCCACGCTCAAAGCAACTGGCCATGTGTGCTCTTGCGTCCGTGTCTGCCAAGATACTCTGCATCAGCCAGCGACCCGAGGTACCAAATATAGAATCTTCCTCCTTGTCTGTAGCGGCGAGATTATAAACGGTAAACTGCGTCAAAAAGCTTATTTGATTTGTCGACAATGTCAGATCACTAGCACCGAGTTCTCGTATCTCGTCGTCCTTGCTGGCATGGGCTTTCTGAATGGGTTCCTGATAAAAGTTTGCTAAGGCTGCTCCCAATATGAAGCTTCGGTAAATTGCCTTTCGAACTCGCCACGACCATTCGAGGAGGTGTTCGGGCCGCTCAGGTAGAGGTCCCGTCTCATGCCTAGGGAAATCGACGTCGCCAGAACAGAAGGCTCTTTCTAAATAGGAAGCCAATTTATCCAAGACAAATACCGCCTGCATTTCCTTCATACTAGGCTCTACAGCCGAGCTCGTGTAATCTCTCGGGTTTAAAATCAGTTGCGATGTATCATCCTGAGCAGTACTGCTAGCAACGACCTCGGCCATGCGACTCTATCATAACTAAGGTATCAACAATAGTTTCGTGTCAAATTTGTTTTCAATTCTCATACCGCAATAAGGGCTTCTTCAAAGCAGATAATACCTCCTCCCCAAGTCAGTCGATATTTGCCAGGCAGACGGTGCCATGTTCCCCGAACATGCCGGCATGTGGCCGCGAGCGCTAGCACATCTTGGCCGTGCTTGCAGTGCCCGAAAACCAGAGCAATAAGCTCCCGGGGACCGGTTTGGAAAAAATCACCACTGCTTCTCATCGTGTACCGGGCGGCCGCTGCTGCAGGTGGTCCGCCCCGAAATATTTTTGAAGGAGTGAGTGGGAGGCGATAGGCTCACTGCGGGGGCACCACCAATTTACCAACGAGACCACCCCTCAAGAGCTGCTTGCCTTTTGTTGCGGACGCTGCGTAACAAATCAACAACCTTCTTTTCTCTTCCGTGTAGCTGTGAAATTTCAATGTCCGATTAAACTCGCCCCGCCAGATCTCGACAGCGGTAAGCACGGACGAACCGATGATAATTACTGACTAACTAAGTTCGAACATGTCCGAACGAGTTGGCAGCCGAACGTTGCCAACAAGGCTTCCTGCGGCGCATGCACTGTTTTCAGCGTCTGGAATACTTTGCCTTCGTTTTGGTCGCCTTTGAATTTTCATGAACTTCATGATTTTCTTTTTAAGAGTCTTTGGTGTGCATAGTGTGCGCAGAAAATAGTCGAAAGCGCCGAGAGGCTACACTCTAAAGTGCAAAACGATAAAATAAATATCTAAGTGAGTTTCATTCGTCATTATCATATTATAGTCTCTGAAGACAATTTTTCCTAGTCTTAAATGCTGTGCCTTGTCTGTAGGCGGACTCTGTACATAAATAAACCCGCAACGCGTCAGCCAAGCGAGGCGGCTTTCAGCCGCATGCAATATACCTGAACCGCACCCCAACTGTCTACCAAAAATATCCAAGGTTCCGTTTTAACCCGAGCTCCCAATTCAGGGATATAGAAAATCCAAAAGCGCCGGCCGATGCTCAAGGTATGTGATTTTAACAAAAAACAGGTTGCTTGCGAGCAAATTCAAAAGACGGGAAAAGACAATGCAATGAGACAACTGATAACAGTTGTCTTTAGAGAGTGGCTGTGTATACAATATCCATCTCCTTAGGCAAGAGAGCATCAATAGGCTCAGAAATCTGCCAACGGCTGCCACTGTTGGTCTCCGTGACGCGGTAGCCGCGAGCAAGGCTTGCCGGTCGAGGGCCATGCTCCTGGATGTACACCAGCTCATCCAGTCGCTTGTGGATCGCCATCTTGGAGCCAGCGGCATCTTCCCACATGTGAGAAAGGCGTTCGACAGCCATCAAAGCTGCCCTTGTGCTGCTGATTTGCTCCGAGAGACCCGTCATGGTGCCATGCGCCGTCAGGGTATCTACTGCCTCGACAGCAGCCATGCCAGTCACTCGAGGCAGCATAGTAACCGATGACTTCCTGCGGCGCAGACTGTCAAAGCTATGCATCAAATCCAAAATGGCAGTAGCATGGCCAAAGCAGTTGTGTGCGTAGCTGCTTTGCAACTGCGGTCCCAGCAGACTGGCCGCAGAATGGTAGCGGTTGACCTTGATCATGGAATGATGATACAGAAGGTGCAAAGAAAGGAAGGATCCAACATTACCAGAGTAACCCAAGTCTTCAAGATTGTTCGTCGAGAACGAGAGGTTCTCTGGAAGACCGGAATACAAGGTTCTAATCTTCTTTGCGAGAGCTTGTATTCTGGCCGACTCGGCCGAGGCAGAGGCTGGGCGGCACGCAATGCGATAGAGTGCAACCTGGCAATCAGCCCAGAGGTGAGCCATCTCCACTAGACTGGCTTCGACATTGCGCGCGCGAGTCCGCGGGGAGGCGCCGATGTTTTGCAGGTCAAAGACAGGTCCATCAACCTGCCTCTGGTTTTCAAAACTCTGATTGTCGGTAGGGAGGCGAATATACAGATCGTCAGGGTTGATCATGGGAGATCTGTTAGGAAAGATGCCATTGAATCTCTCAAGCATGAACAGCGACCAGAACGTGCGGCGACGGCTCTCTTTGTAGCCAGTTCTGGTCATGTCGAAGGGAAATGTTGTCATGTTGGCTTGTGTCGATTTTTCGAGTTCGACGTTCAACTGCAGACTGGCAGCAACAGCCATGGCCGACGACAGCAGCTCGCTAGCATCATGGATGCGATCAACAGAGATGTAGTAGGCAGCCATGAGAATACGACTCTGCACAAGCTGCAGGCAGCTGAAGCCAAGACTTTTCTGGGCGTAATGCGCCACCTGTGCATATTCCGCAGCAATATTCTTAGGGCCACCAGAAAGAGCGACTCCAATAGTGAGGACACTGTAGAGCAGCATCAAGTCTTCTGGTTGTTTTCGCTCGCCCGAGTTGACCAGATGCGTCTTGTAGGGTTTCTCGGGCAAGAACTTCAACAACATTGTAGAATCAATGTGAACAAAGAACTGTGTGACAACATCGGTGATCGACCGGGGGTCGGACATGTAGACATCAGTTCGCCAGGCACGGTATAGAACATCGTCGGGAATGCGAGAAGTGTCAGGCGGGGCTCGGTACGATGGGCATGGAGACTTTGAATGATCCATGGCGTCGGACGCAGCGATTGAGTTGCTTCTCGAAGGGCTGTAAGTTTCCATTCCAAGCTTCAGACGCTTGTTGTAGCTGTCGTCGTAGCTCAAGTGGGAAGGCTGGGCCACGGGAGACTTCGAGTCTCTGGAGCCTTGGGGCGAAGACATGGTCTTTCCACTGTGAAGCTCTGCAGATGGTGTAGATGGCGAAGTGGTTTGGCCACCTCTGGGTGCGTTTTTGAATTTGCAAACCCGACCGAACTTGTCGCATTGCACGCAGCGCGGATAGTCGGGATCACATTTGATTTTCTTCTCGCGGCAGGTAACGCAGGCAACAGCAAGCCTCTTTCTTGGTTTGCCTGCCTTCGTAACACCCCAGTGTGCATTGACAGCCTCGCCGTCAATAACAGTCTTGCAATGCGATCCGTCGTCGTAAAAGTAGCACATGCCTTCGCCGGGAACCTCAGCGGCACGTACAAAGCGCGGCAGGAAATGAGTACCAGTCCAAATCTTAGGGCCCAGACCATCCTTCGAAGTAGGAATTTCCGGAACAGTTGCTTCATGCGAAGTCGAGCTGATCGATTCTCTTCTGTACTCCGCTGTGGCGTCTCTGGAGCCTGGAAGGTGTCTGCGAGCGCTGTCCTGTGTTCCCAGCATGTACTCTTGTTGGCCAAGATCATGGTGCGACCATCGCGATTCGCTATCCGTTTGATTCTTTGCCTCGCCAGCTCCAGTGGATCTTGGGGCAGAAGGAGTGCGTCCAGCGGCGTCTGAAGCAGCGTCGTAGGTGATTCTGGGCTGGGCTGCCGGCGAAGGGAAGTAAGAAGAGGAGTTTTGGCTTCCAGCAGTTAACGTGTGTGGGCGATCGAGAGGCGAGTGCATTGGGTAGTGAGCAGGTCGACTAGGCAGTGCGTTCAAGGGCCGCATTGACGAGGGAGGTCCGAACAAGCTGCTAAGGGAAGGCAGTTGCTGGCGTTGGCCGTTGTTAGGCGCGTTCAGCGGTGCGTTCTCCCGGCGGTCGTCGCCATCGTCGCGGCTACTCTTATCATAATTTGACATTGGCAAAGCTGCTAGTGCATGGGAAGCCCAGATGTGGTCTGCTGATGGGGATGATCTGGAGGAAAAGGAAGTGGCCGTCGGGCTCACCAATTCTGGTGGCGTATCTGGCAGGGCCATTCGTGGGCGGGATTCCAATGTTGTGAGGGAGCCCATTGGAAGAGATTGTTGTGGAGGGGAGGATACGATGTCAGGGCACCCTGCTTGCGCAGAACGCTATCGTGCGAGTATTTGGCGGCTGCTGACGCCCTGCGTATAACAAAGGATTGGCGCAGATCTGCCCAGACGAGAGCCAGTCTCTGTTGTAACTGCACAAAATGTTTCAAGCAGTATTGTAGAGGTACTTCAAGTAGAAGAAGGTAGCGTCTTGGTGTAGTTTTTGTATAAAGAAAGTGGTAAAGACAGATGATACAGCCTATGGTCCAGTCGTGTGTTGGGTCGACGCAAGTTGGACGAGAAGAGAGGGCAAGAGGAAGGGACCGGGCGTTTTTTAGGGATAAAAGAACGAACAGGAAAGAAATGGGGCAGCTGAGCAAAAGGATAAGAAAATACGACCGAGCAATGCAAAACCAGCCAAACAAAACCGTTACCAGATTGCCGGAACGAACGTGAAGCTTTTATTTGCTGAATACAAAGCCATGTTGCATTCTCGCAGGAGCCAGCATGGGGCCGGACTAACACAGCTCCTACCAGCATGTATCGCAGTTTTCACACACCCGCTGCCGCACCCCTCGGGGTGTGGGAGCGGTGGAACAGACCAAGTAGGGGAGGGTGTGTGAGGATGGCTACCAGGGCTCCCTCCGGGGGGGAGTGGCGAGTGCGGTTGGCTCGAGTCAAATGAACTGGCACCACCACTAATGCCGCAGCCTGTTGCGTCTTCGGTTGTGAAGCGATGACGGCAAGCCACGATGGCGGCAGGCAGAAGAGAGCACAGGCCGGTTGGTGGCTACAAAAATCAGCATAGATTGAAACGGCTTCGGAGCCGTGCTCTGTACATCTGGACATGATATTATACCCTGTCTGAAGCTACGTCTAGTCCGCGATCCCGCGACCGGGAGGAATGAGTCTGCGCGTTCCGGTCACCATGCTACCACACCGCAGAACCGGCGACGTATTTCATGTTCTGTGCAGCACAGGGAAGGACTTTTACAACGTATCTGTTGTTGGTAGTGTGCTTTGTTCTTGTTCGTTTATTTGCGCCATGGAACCGTTGCGGTACCCTCTTCTACGGGGTGAGTGGATACAGCCACTTCAAGGGAGAAGAGGAGAGGGATTGGCCACTCACCACAGGGTGGATGGTGAAAATGGTCATTGTAAACGGTGCCACATTGGAGGAATGAACTGGCAGTCACTCCCGCCAACAGTTGATGGACGGTGACAGCCTGGTTTGTGGGCCAAGACACCATGTCGTGATGATACCTGTGTGCGACCAAATATCGTTCTCCACGTTTTGCTGCTTCAGCAGCGAGGCATCGGAACTCGATCTAGGCAAGCGGAAGAGCCACAAACAGTGTCTGTGCCGCCAGCCTTTTCCCAAGATCCCTGCAGGTACCGAGCTATCCAGCGCCTTGGCTGGGGGCACAACAGGCGCTGAAGAACTCAGGTTCCAGACTACACTCGCTCGCAATCTGCTGTTCTCGGAGAACAATGGCGAGGTAAGTGGCAACGGTGCGTCCTTCTTCACATGATAATCACAGTGGCGGGATGAGCTCGTACGGGGAACCAAATTTCCGGCCGAGAGCCAGACTTGTAGCGCCCGCGATTCATTCTGGTGCGAATTCTAGGCGGAGAACAGCTCAACTGTCCACCAGCTCCGACGTTAGTGCCGGTGGTAGTTGCATTTACGTACTGCAGGGACTTGTGTAAGGCTCTTGGGAAAATTTAGCAAGCTCTAGCTTCTCCATCGAGCGGCTTCCGCTGGGAAATGACACCTCTGGCGCTGCCACTTTTCTCTCCTGATGCAGCAGGGCCGGCCACCGGGGGCACCGGTCGATCGCGGCAAAGTTCGGCAGCCTGTCTACTTTGCACTGAATCGGTCAATTGTGAGAATGCTGCCATGTTTCGACGTCGTACGACCGGTTTCTTAATTCAGCATCAGCTGGCGAGCCAAGTGACGTGTGGCGATTGGATACATTAGAGGCGCACCAGCTTGACCCGGCAGGGCTCGCGCAAGTCTCGGGCGACTCTCTGGTAACTCAGCCGAGGCGGCGAGGACTGGCTGGCCGGGCGCCGACCAGCCTCACCAGCACAGTCCCAAAAGTTAGCGCCGATGGCAGCTGGGTTGCGAATAAGTTACTCCGGGACAGTCCACAAATGCACCAAGCCAGGGTGCCACCGAACGCTAGCCTAGCTGGGGGCTGCTCAGAGTTCTTGGCCCAGTTTAGCACCTGTGTCTCTGCCGTTGCTACTGCACTGCCGCGCTGCTGCATCGGAGTTGGAGCTGAGCAGCCCCAAAATCCCATGCATCGCGGCGTCTGTGCGAGGCCACGCCGCTCTGGAAACCGGTGGCCGCAGGCTACATCGGTACATGATATTCAAGGCTTTCGGGTTGAACGGACGGGCAGTAGCGTCGCAATCTTTATTAGCTTCATGGGAGCTCAGTAACACGCATGGCCGGGTCGCTGACTAGCAAGTCGCCATGTACCGGTACGAGAGGCGTGCCAATGTCACCCATTGGTAGCTATTTGCACTGCCTAGTCTCGCCAAGGATCAGCAGAAAAGCAAGGAAAGAGCGTCGATAAGCGTTACGTACGAACGACGACTGTGCCTGGGCGGCGGCCGGTTGCTGTTCGTTTTGCTCTTCAAGGAGAACTATGCTGCGCTCCGAGAGACTACCGACAGGCTCCCCTGCAGCGGAAGACGGGCCAGTGGATGGCGTGCCGACTGGTGAAATTTCTTTTCAGTTAACTAGCCGGTGCAGGGTTTCTCGAGGAGCCGGCACTGGCTGACGACAAGAGCCGGGTGGGGGTGGGCCAACGCTTTCTCTCTCCACACACTGGCACGGTAATTTTTTTTTGCCCGTAATAGAAGAAGGGTCAGCCAGAATTATTCCTACTGGTCCTGGGGAAATGCCGAAGATATACGGCTGATAGAGTGTCGTGTGTTGACTGCTAAAGGGGCCGGTAAGGGTTGCGGGAGGCGAGAAGATGATACAAAGACATGGGCGAACTCCCTGTTATGTGATGCTTCCGTTGCGAGACCACCAACTGCCATGCTACTTTGGCTTTTGTCCACTGCTCGCCGCCACCACACGCCGGCCCGTAAATCCTCCACCACAGCGGTCGTCGAAATGCTTTGCCCAGTACCTACCTAATACGATACGTGCTCGTCAGCGATGTCAATGGTCCAGTGTTCTCGACTCAAACATCGCTCAGGGCAAGGGAGCTTCCGAGCCGAGTTGGGTAATGCTTTAGTGCGGTTGTCAGCAGCTGCGACGCCCGAGATTGACATGTATCATCGGCTTCTGACTTAAAACAGCATATAGCCTGCATCGCTACCAATATATGTACAAGTGATTTTACTACAATACGACTCTGATTTCGGCAGCCAGAGACAAGTTCCAGCAGCGGTACCAGTGCAGTAGCACGGCACATTTCCGCTGGTCGCTGCTTTTCCGTGGATGGCGCGCCATCGGAGCCTTTGTTAGCTCCAGCCCAGACAGCCCACTTGCTGGCGACAGAAGGGGAGCATGGCACCCCAGTCACAAAGATACAGTTTGTTCCAGTTTGGGCATCATCTCCGTCCCGTGTCCATATACTGCCCAAAGAGGCCAGATGGTGCGCTCAGTACGGCTCGCCCCAGACGGCACAAGTACCGTGCTCGATTCAAGTGCCATACTATTACATGCACGCCCGCTTTGTGTCGTCTGCCAGAAATGAGGAAATGGCGAGGCCAAGCTAACCGTACTTGGCTCGTTTACTAGATCGCTGGAGTCAATCCTACCAGTATTGTCACCTTGTCAGTGGGTATTAACCATGACAGCCACAGTAAAACGCAGCCAGTAATTACTCCATTGAATCAATGGCCAAGATCATTGCGCTGGGTAAGAAGGCGTATGCAGTTTCGACAGGTGCATGAACGCCATACATGTCTCTAAAGTCATCTGCCTTCTTGTCACATCTAACAAAAGGAAGGGGAATAGCGCCGGCACTTGGAAATCTCAGTCATCGATGGATATGCCGAACGATAAAGAAGTCCGAAGTGTGCGCGGATCTCATTCTTTCTCTGTTTCCATTATTTTGTCTTATGGCACAGACTGGTGGTTTTTGACCAGGGCTTTCAGCTCTGTCCAGCTGCCGCTAGGCCACACGTCGCATCGCTATCCTGTTTCTGTATGTGCCGGGCCCCTCTACCCGCCCCGGCTGGCCAGAGCTGAGAAATAGCATGTACATGATCTCTGGCAGTAACCAATGTCAGCCTAGGGCTGTGACCCGGCAGATGTTTTGCCTTGCTGCCGGACAGTACTGGTAGAGCATGCACTGAACAACCCGACGCGGTAGTTGAATGCTTGTCTGCATCAAAGCAACCATTTGACCACTGGCATAATCCTTGTCGAGCAGCACTTGTCCGGAGCAAATCTTTGCGGGCCAGAATGTCACGTTCAATTTCGGGACTGTTTTCTGTCCGAACGGTTGGTCTGGCTTCAAGGGCAGCCAGCTTGGCGTGTGTCTCGAGGGTCAACGCGAACTACTTGCTGATTGTGGACTGCCTGTTCTCAAAAGCATGGCTCAGAGTTCAAATGCGCACTCTCGCTCCTGGCCTTCGAACGGCGGTCGAACGACAGCTGCGGCGCCATAATGTAACCATTCATCGCCGCGGCGCTGTACCAGCAATATGAATGGAGGAATGCTCAGTGAAAGATCTTGAGGGGTGTGTGGAGTCCCCATTACAGGTCCACCATTAGCATGGGTTTTGTGCTGAGCCACCACCAACAAGATCTCGGGGATTGCTTTTCAGGTGCAGCCAGCCTCGACCAGTTGCTGGAGTGTCGGCCCAACTGGCATACAAAGTGGATTAAGCCAAGCTGCAGTTCAGAAGTCGACAACCGAATATAGTCCATCGTGTCCTGGTAGCGCTTCTTTTCTGAAAATGGCAAGCACTGCGGCAGTGTATGGATCCGCGTCGGAGCTGCCTCGATTGACTCTGGTTCAAAATCGTACTTTCAAAGAAAAGGTAGCTGAGCTGCCAAATCAAACTAATTGCCTCTGTCAGGTTCGAGGCGTGTAAAGATTCTCTGGTTTAGGTATTTGCCTGGCAGCCACACTACATGTTCGACATCGACCAGACTGAACCAAGATGAGCTTTCTCCTGCCAACCGCTCTGAGCTCGGTGACCCCGCTGCGAATGCGGAACTGGCCTGTTGCTCGGCGCCAACGGGCCACACCGGACGGTGTAATTTTGATGGCACCACATCTCGTTAACCAAATTTAGACTAGTCACCGAGATAATTCTATACGAGCACCACACCAAAACACAATCGTTGTGCGCGCGTGCACCATAAGCCCTCGTCTAGTGAGTTTTGGCGGCGCGAATGTCGGGCAAAGCCGCAACACACGAGCACTTGAAGACGGCTCATGGATGAGAGCCATCCCCAACAGTCGAAGGATATGCGGGCCGCGGGACGTGTGACAGAGAGCTGATATTACACTAAAACCACGCGTGGTGTCTCGAGAATAGAGAGAGAAAAGGCATTGGGAGTGCCAGACACCCTAACCGCGCGCCTTGCTCCTCTTTCAATTAGGCTGCGGATTCACACCGACAAAATTCAAAAGTGTTTCGGGGAGAGGGATTACGATTCCATGTCTCGAGCGAAACGGAATACATTGCAACCGAAACTGGCGACATCGTTTTACCTGTCTTGCGCTTGACCACTGTCAAGGCATCAAAAGGCAAGCAGAAAAAGCAATGAGAAATATGTCAAGCTTCCTGGATACCAAGCTAACGGTGCGTGGCGCCGGATCATTTCAGGTAATTGGCATCGCTCCCATCTGTGATTGGCGCAATCGTTTAGAGCGGCATTCTTTCGGCAGTGATGAGTTGGTTGTCACTTGTATCGAGCTGTTAATGGCGCCCCTCTCGGTTGTCAAGGTCGCGGGTTCAGGCTCGGGAGTCGCACTCGCAAGACAGCCACTGGTTTGTCACAGCCGCATCTTCTTTGGCTGGTCTCTTCCTGGCGTGTCCTCACTGGCTGTCATGGAAATTCACATCCCCACCAATCCCACTGTCCCCGTTGCAAGTCCCGACGTGAGACACCCCCCGCCGATGAAGTAGTGCGTGCCGCCTCGCCACACCGCAACGGTTTCCACTGTCCCCAATAATGGCGGGCGTGGGCTTCGCATCAATGCGGAGCTCTGCCACCGTTATGTATAATTTCAGCGTAATTTGCCCGAAATAACTAATGGCTCAATACTCGACTGAGGATAGTTTGGCCGAATGCGCTCGCCGGCGGGTGCATGGCGCGAAAACATGGAAACTTGTCAAGCATGGCGCATCAGCGACTGCGCTAGTCGCAAATTCATGGAGTCGACGAGACTTCCTACCTAATCAACGGGTGCATGATGACATCCACCTGCAGGACCTGGGTCGCTGGAAGATTGGCACAAGGTGGTGTGGTGGGCATAGACGAACTCGAATAGTCAAATCCTCGGTCCGGGACCCTCCATCTTGTGACGGACGCCCCCTCCCAACGCCCGCCAGCGATTCGGGCGCCTACTATCTGGCTAGCTAGGAGTAGCCCAGCACAGTTGGCACGGCAGGAGGCGCCACCAGTGCGCAAGCCAGCAATCGGCCCTTTTGGAGCAGGGGACAGGTCCACGCGCTTTCGTTCATTTATCCCTATATCGACTAGCATTGAAATGTGGCTGCCTATTCAAGCCTCTTTGAGTGGCTTCAAACCCCATTACTATCGGAGCCTGGCGACATCAATCTACCAAGGCGTTGGGGCGTTGGGTAGGGCAGTCAGTCTGAAGAGCAGGAGCCGACGCCGGTAGCTACAGCCAGCGTTCGTACGTAAAATTGGGAGCTACGTTCAATACTGGCAAGCAAGGGATTGGCACTGGCACAGGCACGGTGTGTATAGATTGGGCGCACTGAGATGGTGTAACCAGTCTTCCCGGGTGGCTGAGGGAGCCATGCCCATCATGTTACACGCGTGCGGGAGAGGCGGTATCAGAATCTCTGCCCCCGAGAACTGGAGGGGGGCATCTGCAATACCCTTCTTGCACCCTTGCGCTCTGTGATTCCCATCTCGAGGACACTCTGATGCCGCTTCTCTGTGCCACCCGGCCTAGACGGATGTCGAGTAGGGACGTATGTGTCCCGACGCGGTGGTTTTCCGACGGCAGCGTCTGCAACCCATCAGAGGCGCCCGCACTTCCAGCAGCCGTCTCGCCCAGCAGAGAAGCGAGTGACCTGCGTTGAATCGGCGGCGGTCGGAACCCGCGCGAGGGGGTGCGCGGGGAGTGACCGAGACGAGAGCGAATGGAGTTCCTGTGACTGTACTGGGGGTCGGCAGGGCATGGGCTTGCACAAAAGGTCCTGGGTACGCCCCCGCTCATAACTGGTGCTGGCAGAGTCCGTCGGTGATAGTTTCGTGCAATGAACCAAACTGTCGGGTTGATGGAGGGTGGCCTCGTACTTGTAGTTTTTCGCTCACTGGCCAGACTGCGGGCACGGCGCTACGTTGCAGCCCATGACTGGGGGTTCGGAACGCCCCAAGTGGTCCATTACTGGGTCTGGATGCCAGCCACGACGCAGTACTGGTCCATTCTGTCCCGCTGGCTGATGCAGTGGCGGATTAGCGTCAAGGCCGATGCAACCCAAGCTTTGGTCCTGGAGGAGCTGAGGAAAATAGCATCCCCCAATGAAAAAGGCGCGCGTCTTTTGCCTACCAAGGCGGCAGGCGTGACCAGAGGTCCGATTTGTAGCCCGTGATTGGAAAACTGGGGATGTTTGCTCGAAGATGTCATCGCAGGACAGGATGGAGCGATGCTACGAGGCGGATGGGAGGCCAACGCCGGTGGCGTGTACAGCATGCGCTTTCATGCATGTTGATCCATGTCAATGAGTAAAAAAAGAAGCACCTGCCAGCGGCCGCCATGTCACTCACTCATGAGGGGAAGAGGGGAGGGGGGCCACACAACCAGGATTGCGATGGACGGGTTTCTTCGAGTCAAGATTGGCTGGGCCGGCTTTGGGCGGTATTTGGTTTCTGGTCGTACGAGGTTTGGGATGTCGGCACTTGTTTCTGTGTTGCTCGAGGTCGATTTGGCCACAAGAGCCGAGTCCGCGAGAAGCCAGCGGCAAGCAACGCAAAAGCATGTCCCCGGCTAGACGTGGTTGGCGGACAATGTCTGTGGCTTGCTGCGGTGGCTTACTGGAATCCTGTCTTGGCTCCGGAGGGTGTGTGGAAGAACTCCATGGTTGGCAGACCGCCAGATTGGGTGCACTGCGAGGTGGCATTCAGGCGAGACACCATCCAGAAGCTCCGGCAAGGTTAAGGCGCCTTCACCAGCAGTGCCGACTCTGCTTGTCTTTTACAGCCTATATATTATTTTATTATTTCCGCCGCATTATCAGTCCGCTTCACCTGAAAGTCATCTTACGGAGACGGAGTCGGTAGGGGTCGTAGATGGGGAGGGGCGTGTTTTGTTGGTTCGCATCTTGACAATAATCGACCCCTCATCCGCTCGTGTGGAGTGCGTTAGACGAACGGACGCTTGCAGACTGCTCAAGCGGAAGATGAGACGGAGCTTCGGGCGGTAGCCTAAACAGCCTGAGCAGCCTGCCGCCCTAGGAGGTGCACGTTTCCTCTACTGGGGAGGGGGATTCCGCCCGAGTTATGCTCCATTATTCTCGTCCCCGTTGTGGCATGGCTTAGGCCCGGCTCAAGATATCCGGTGGCCGATGTTAGTTGTTACGTATTTGCGTCGTGGTATTTGACAAGTCGCAGGAGCCTGGGCTCATGCACATCAAGATGGATCTGGCAGGTGAAAAAGCAAGACCCATGGGTGGCCGCAAGTTCGTCTTTGACTTTGGGGGGAATTTTGCTAGGCCGATGAATAGCGCACCAGCATGACCAGTGCAGGCCCCTGTCTGGAGGGGCGAGAGCCCAGACGCCGCGGAGATGGTCATGTAGATGGCAATATCTCGGTTCTGTTATTAATATCCCGTGCATCTGCTATCTCTGCGATGCAGATAGCGAAAGGATGAGGCTCACACAGGCAACAGATCATCGGGTGGTCTGCCAGATTGGCTACAGTGGGCTCTGCGAACAATGCAGCAGGGGCGAGGGCCTTTGTCGGTACCCGCATGAGAGCGACCGGGGCTGGTGCCAGGATAGGAAGAAGCCGTGGCGTGCTGCCCTATTTTGTTTATATTAGTTATTACTTTTCTGCACCTGCGTCTTTTTCCACGAGGAGACACCCTTGCCGATGTGGGTTTAGATTGAATGCGAGGCGTGCAGAAAGCTTCCGCCCCTGCGCCAATATCGGACAGCGTGTTGTAAGTAACAAGGGTACATCGCTTCGCGACCAGGAGGCTATGACTACGTGATTGCGAAGCAAAGACTGTGTCTTCTGCGGCTTAGCTTTCTCTGCGCTCACGAGGATCCAATGTAACGAAAGAAAAGAGGAGTGGAGGATGAGCCAAAAGATGAGATGTGGTTCGTCGAGATTGCATCTCGGCAACTTGTCTTGTGGGCGGTCCGTGTAAGGGTTGCCATTTGGGATTATCCCTCCTCTAGTTGGTCAAATGTATACGCTAACAAGAGAGGGGAACCTGAGTGATTGCAGCAAGTTGAACACCCTGTTCGTGGCGTGTGTGCTCCAGCTCACTAGTTTACTCCAGAACACGTAATTCCTGCGGTAAAACAGAGTCGCATCCGGACCCAGTCCAAGTATGGAGCTCGTCTGCCATGCTGATCCCAGTTACAGGCGCCGTCTGACCAAACAGGCGACGGATAATAGCTTGGTGTCCCCTTCGTCTTGTGCTTCATTTTCAAGAAAGAGTATGGCAGTACACCACAAGAGCCTCTCGGAATCGTGTCAAGTCGCGCGAGGCTATCCGCAGATGCAGTGCGTGGGCGCCGCTGCTTGTGTATTCAACACCCAACTTCCATCGCCAGCCTGAAACCAATTTCGGCATGCGCCCGTGCCTTCCGGGCCAGCCTACAGATTGTGTGGTAAGCTAGGCATGTGAGGTGAAGATGAACCCTCCTAGCGAATCGAGGCTAACTGGCTAGGAGGGCAGCCGTGCATACACGGCCTGCCTTGGGACTCCAGGGCGGCCACCCCCTCTTCGCGCCGGCCATTGTCCTGACGGCAACCGGGCGCCGCATCATGGTTGGCAACCATCTTTGAGATGTGCTGCAAAGTATGCACCCAGCACATGCGGTCGGGCTTGCAGGCCACGAGCGACGTGAGGCGTCGTGCAGCTGCAGGCATCGGCACGGAGCATGTCAGCCCCCAACCGAGAAGCTGTGCAGGTCCTTTGTTTAGCACAACGCGCATGTGCAGGTAATACTTTTTCTGGGTCGACGGTGGCCAGTAATATCATCAGTAAGGCGACCCCCTCCTCGCTCCCGTCGCTTTGCCTTGTTCTTTCCCGCTGCATGTACGTCCCGGATATTGGAATCAGAGTATGTTTTCCTTCTCACCGGTGGCCTGCATTCGTAAAGCATGCAGGATGGGGCATGCTCAACTACCTGTTTATCTGGGGTGCGCTTGTCCCGCTCTTTGCATCGCCAAGACCCACGACAGACATCTGTATCTGGAAGTATCTCCTTTGTTGGCTGGGAATTTACTATCCATTAGCATTATGTTAGCAAAGAAAATAAGATGCACCCTGTCAGTCATCTTTTCGGCGGACGATGGGGCTTATTCTCCGGAGGCGTCCCTCCGATGCCTGATGCGCTACTTTAGGTCAGTCGTCTGGGGGGTGTTCGCAAGAAAGCGTCGCGGAAAGCTGCCCACCATTCCGTGGCCCGCTAGCCCCAGCATGGACGCAAGGAATGAAGTAATTAGCCCAGGAATACTGGTGATTCGTTTTGCGCGGGCAATTTCTCCATTTAGAGATGAGGCTGTGCCCATTACCCTCATCATCGCCTGCCTAGCGAGGCTGACAATCGGCCGTATAAGGTAAGCGAACGAGCCTTGCCCTGGGATGGAAGGAGGATGGCGCATAGCGACAGACCCGTCGTGCATACAGATTAGACTCGCTTGCATCGCGTAATGGGAGTTCAGAGGATTGAGTGCAGGCGAGGGGTGTGTATTGAGTTCCCGTATTCGAAGCCGTGTTGTTAGTACGGCAAGATATTTTTGTTCTTCTTCTGTCCTTGCTCTTAACTCTTGCCGGCCGGGTCCAGGAGCCATCTCTCAGCTGTTGTCTTGGATGCTTTAGTGCATCTGCAGCAGGACCAAAATGGAAATACCTCTGCGTCACATGGAAGGAATATGACCCAACCCGGTCGATTGGGACAGTGGCCAGATTACATATATTAAAATGTATTGCGTTATGAGCATGGTCTTTACGGCTTGACTGCACTCGTGCATCGGGGGCCTCCACGCACACTCCTCGGCGTAGAATGTTGCCCACCTGGGAGCCTGCAGATTCCAATAGATCATCAGTCCTGTTTTGGCGTGCCTGCCTGCGGTACTTGGCGAAAATATAGCCCATCACATATCTGCCAGGGCTACATCGGTGATGTGGGGAGTGGGAAGCAACGAGGACTGATTAAGCTCGCACTCCTCTGGTAATGGATGAGGCCTAGACACACACGCACACCACCACCACTACCACCACCACTAACTACCAACTAACTCGCTACTGTTAGTTTGGGGTGTCGTTCGGTGGCCAAGCGCTTCCTCAGCTGAAGACCGCCTCAGGAACCAAGGAAATCCCCCAGGGCGACCAACAAGAATGCTAGATAGACGCTCATCTCCGCCCCTTGTTCCCACCGCAAGACTAAATGAGTGGCGTGTGGGCGCGTTCTCCAAGCATCGAGGTTCGGTCTACGACCATCTTGGGCAATCGACCGAAGAAAACGAGGAAAAAGGCAAACCGGAGGGCCCCAAAAAAAAGGCGCCGTCGCCGCCGCCACACCATGTGGAGGGGAAGGGTTGTGGGAGGAGGGGCGTGAAGGGGGGCTTGGCTCTGGTGTCGCCCTCTCCCGCGCGCGCCAGGATGGACCTCGCTGAAGAAAGATTGGGGGCTCCGTTTCGACTCCTCATACTCCTGCCTCTCGTTCCTCACTCCTGGACCGAGTCTCTTTTAGCTCCCAGGAGAGCGGAGTGCAAACTTCAGGTATAGTGTGGCTTGTAGCGAGCATTGATTGGGCGTCTATGTGGTGGAAATTGGACTGGCCCCCCCAAATAGACTTGGACATTATTGGCAAGAGCAGACGAGGTGGGAAGAAAAAAAGGGAGCTTGGAATCAGGCTGCCGGGGTTCGCAGTGGGAGGGGTGGTGGCGAGCAAGCCCTGTTCTTGGCCACATTACCGCGTCACGCAGAAACTACTGAGAGGGGTTTATTTCGGGATTGTCAAGACGCACTCGGCCAGCAGAGACACACGCCCCGGCACATATTTTTATGGAGGGGTCTTGTATATCGTATGGATGTTGGATGGACTTGTTCCAAGGCTCAAGGAGGGCACCACTATTAGTGGTGATGGTGGATTGTACAAGAAACGTCATGTAAAAATACTGAGTCAGTCTTTCAGCAGACTACCGATGCAGGGTTAAAGGAGGAAAAGAAAGCACAGATATGCATGTCGCTCTGACAGACATTACAGGTGACGATTCCGAGTCTCGATCAGCCGGGATGTCTTATACTAGTCCCGGCAAAACATGCTTCCATCGCGCCGTCGCTGGGCGTATTCCCGACAGCCGGAGCGTTTTCCCTGATTCCGCACCCCTCTGGTGAGATGGCTAGTTTGAGTGGGCTTAGTCTTTCTTATTCTTATTTTCCGCTGAAGGAGCAAAAAGCCTCTGACTCAGATCTGATGAGAAAGATTCTTCAAGATTCGAATAAAAATAATAATAATAATAATAATAATAATACGAGCGAAAAAGTACCAACGTCCATCTCACACTTGAATCCCAGGAGGGCTTGTTGGGCGGCGCGGGTGACTAGCGGCTAGCGGCGCTCTTCGCGACAGAAGGTTGGCTGTAAATTTTCGGCTTTTTGCGGAATGAACGAGCTTCGGCAGTTGAAAATGAAGCTAACCGATTTGTCTGCCTGGTTCTGAGGGATGCCTGTGGCTGTCGATATGACTCTCTGCTGAAAGGCGGCCAACTGGTTCGAGTTTGATGAGCTCTGGTACGGCATCGAGGTGAGCTTCGGTACGTTTTATTGATTTTGTAGTTGTACTTTCATTCAAGATGTGTATTGAGAAGAAGATGAAGCTTTATCGGATATCAAAAAGTCTGTCGTCGGTCTCTGGTGTCCTTGAGAGTTCGGGGACGGAAACATTGCTCTGGTGTTGGGTGATGATTCTACTCTTTAAAGACAACGTTGCAGGTCAAAGAAACGTGCATAATCTTATTTTTAAGACTGCTACATCCAACAGACATATATTTTCAGAGTTTCGCCTACATTCTGGGTGATTTTTCACTCGCAGTAAGTATTCTGCTTGAGTTGGCATTACCAGCTATAGGTTAGCGCTCAGCGGCGGTTGAAATCTTAGACTGTTACAAGGTTCCTCGTTGTTGTCTTGGGCTAGCTATTGCTGAGCATCAGTGTGCTATAAATATGTTTCTTATTAAAGTTTCTGAAAACTTTATACTAAACCAATGCCTCTGCCTCGATTGTATCGATCGTGTTATGATTCTGGGGATGGGACAATAGCACGCTTCAGGACAAGGTCTGGGTTGCTGACCTTTTACGCGCAAAGTAATACATCCATAAATGAAAATTGGCTTATGTCATAGTCTTTCAATGAGCTCTACGTGTTACAGAGCTTGTTCTTGGATACGCGCATGGGGAGATCCGTCCGAGGTGTTGCTCAGACTACCAGACTGTATGAGGTCGATATGGCAACCGCTTATTAAAGGGCGTACAATGTGCGGAGTATCATTTATATAAAATGATAATCAACTGGAAAATGCTAGAGATTGTATTGCCGGCAAAAATGTACTCTGGTTGGTCTTGTCTTGCCCAGGACGGTCGCCTCTCCGCCTCTACTCGGCTAGTTGACCAGTCGTAGCCACACAGTTCTGCCTCAGTAGCTTAAAAATCAACATTTTTCTATTTTCTCTCGATTATGCTGTTTATTTCTCGCCTACTCGGTAGTATCTTGCTTGGCGATCTGTATTGGCGTTTGGCAGCAAAGATTGTAGCTACACCAACGCGTTCATGTCAGCGTTGGAGTACAGAGCGACGTTGAATGTGTAAAGCTACAGAAGAAATAATAAGAGAGGCAAATTTAATACTCTAAGTCGCTCTTATTCAGGTCATCAGTAAGAATTCTATGGACCAGAGGGCGCTACAGTAAAGAGCTGAAATATGGGATACCGAGCGGAGGCACAGGCTGAAAAGAGAGACGAATACAGGCAGCAGCAGTCTCTGTCAAGGATTTGTTGCTATATTATTGTGATTTAGAAGAGAGAAACTATCAGACAGTGACCTGTGGAGGGGAGGAAGGCGATGATGGCAGCCGCCACAACGTCCTAACATGAAATGACGAAGCGTTTGACGACATATTTGCTCGGAGAGAGTTCATAGCACCTGGACTTGATTCTGTTTGAATTGATTACTCAGCCGTCTACTACGTTCAAATCCTCGCACTGGAGTTTTTGCGGGAACAAGTTGTACTTGTGATGCCCTTGCCGCCTCTGTGTTCTGCATCACTTAGCTTTTGTGATCCGCAGCCATGGAAGCCATTGTATTAATACCAGATTGGATATAAGAGATGCTTATATTTTTCAACAACATGGACAAATTACGTCAACCAGACCGTCCCCGCGCTACCGATCCGACGGCCTCGGCGGCGGGGAGCCGGCAGGGCCTTCTCTACCACCTGAGCGCTTCCTTCTCGCCCCTTCTCCCTCTCCCCCGAACCTCCACCAGGCGACCACAATGAGATCAGTTAATCATCTCTAATAAGGAGTACGGGCTCGTACCGAACCCACAAAGAAGCTGCAACTACCCCCTACCGGACTACATAGAGCTAAGATTTACCTCTAGGCAATCTAGAGTTTCCTTAGCAAATTATTATTGAGATACTACATATCAAATAAGCTTAGATAAAGTAAAATAATAGTAAATAGCTATATATTTTACGCCATGATGATGTAGAAATATGTCACTACATAAAAGCTGGAATCCAAAGCTGCCAATCGCTTGGTTGCAGCTTTGTTGAGACAGAGGACAGACCCGCAGCGAAATAATTGCCAATACTACTTCAAAAGAAATTCCCGTGTTTTAATTTTAGGAATATGGAATAAATCTGATATAGGTAGCCCTACAGAAGCGGCATTCGGCCTCTAAATCCATTCACGCATCACAGCGTTACATCGCACCTCGTAGCAGAGAAATGGTCGTGATGAACTGGAAATCGTAGACAGAAGCCATGAAAACGCGATGAGCAACGCTTATTGACAGATTCAAATACTGGCACTTTTATTTTTAAAAAGTTGTTCTTCTATCAATGCAAAAGAAGAGCCTAATTGTGCAGCATTGCCGTGAGACAGTTTCCTTTACACGATGGGTAACCGGGCTTTACTGCAGTTGCATCCGGGCTTGCTGGATCTTTTCGAAATGACGGTTAGCTTCCGATAGGACATGTTCTTCAAAAATAGCTTGGTCAGACATTGGCAAGTATTCCGTGGCAGCAATTGGGTTGCGAGGGCATGGGTGGTGATGTCATGGCAGACAGCGGCTTTTAAATTTAGCAAATTCTGGAAAATGGCCACCGTTGCTCAATTCCAACCCGCGACAGTCAAGTTTGGCATGAGCGTACGTCCTCTCTGCGGAATGCTGAACCTGTACTGTCCGAGGACTATTGGCCCGGATCAAGACAGTTTGTCTGCGGCGATCGCTTGCTCCAGTTATTGACATGGGATGTGGCCAGGGTGCGAGAGTGGTCACGCGACAGCGGCTGGGCGATACGGGAGCGATCTCGATGGTGGGTTAGGTCAACAAGAGCTCATTTTTAACATTAGTAGATTGAGAAGTGTTGAACTATTGCAATTGAATTTTCCAAACAATTTATTTTCTGTTAGTAGTTGGTAGAGAAGGAGTCGCTGCTCCAAGGCGAAAAGGGGCCAGTTGTGGAATGGCAGAGTGCCATTGTGGAGACACAGTGTCCGAATATAGCACATTTAGTGGACAAGTGCCCTAGAAGAGCACAGAATACAGCGAATGTCTCCCCAAAACTGCACTAAAATGCCTTGCTTCTCCCCCTGAAGCCCCTAATCGGGCTACCCCTGGCTTGAGGCGCCACTGACAGGTCGCGTCGTCCAAAGTTGGACGGTCCCTTTTTTATTTTTTTGCTCGTCCAATTTTAACTTCGTCGTCGTCGATCCCCCCCTTCTTTGCTGGCAGAGACAGATTTACGCTTCCTTCTTCTTCTTCGTCGTCATTTCTACATCCATTGGCACACTCTCGTTTCTCTTCTTCCATTCTCGCCATTGGTCGCTTGTGCCTCTTCGTCGTGGTCTTCTCGCTTCGCTTTCGCTTCTCGACTCTCGTTTTCTTGCGCGCGCGCGCACAAACCGACCATCATGAGCTTCTTCACAGCCTTCATCGGCTTCTTGGCCCCCCTCTTCATCGCCCTCTCGCCCGTGCTGTCCTATGGCGACCAGGCCCTCGCGATGCACCGCAGCAAGTCGAGCGCCGGCTTCTCACTCGACATTCCGCTGATTATGCTCGTCGCGTCCTTTCTCCGGTACGTCATTGCCTCTGCGCGCGCGCGCCCCCACCACATCGCCAAGGCTTCTCGCCATCGCAATCGTCCAGTTTTGCTAACTGCATCCCGTTTTGAAACAGCATCTTCTACTGGCCCGGCGCGCGATACGATACGAGTCTACTGGTTCAGTCCGTCATCATGGTCGGCATGCAGCTCGCGCTTCTCAAGATTGCCCTCGACAACCGCCCCAGCCCATCCTCCAAGGGAGGCGAGGCCAGCCAGCCCTTTAGCGGCATCCAGTCCAACGACAAGGGCTTCGTCGAGTCGCTCATGAACTTTGAGCGGCCCTACAACTTTTGGCAGTGGAAGGCCGACAAGCCGTACGTTTCCGAACCCGCCGGCCGATTGACTACCCCATGCGCCCTGATAAAGCTAACCCAAAATCACAGCTACTGGCACTTCCTCATGTACTTTGCCCTCGCTCTCTGCGTCCTCCAGCTCATCTTTGCCCCGATACACTCCTTCTACGGCTTCTACTCGGAGATGCTCGGCGTCATTGGCCTCTCCGTCGAGGCCACCCTCCCGCTGCCCCAGATTGTCGCCAACACCCAGACCCGCGCCTGCAAGGGCTTCCGCCTGTCCGTCCTCGCCAGCTGGCTTATCGGCGACGCCATGAAGATGATTTGGTTCTTCACCTCCACCTCCGAGATCCCCTGGGCTTTCAAGGTCTGCGGCATCTTCCAGGCCTGTTGCGACGGCATCCTCGGCCTGCAGTACTTCTTCTTCGAGACCCAGGCCGGCGCCCAGCTGCTCCAGTCCTCGTTTGGCGGTAGCAGCAGCGGCGGCCATGGCGCGCAGTACCACCAGATGCAGCAGATGCAGGAGAACGGCTGGGACAACCAGCAAACCAACCACCAGTCCGAGTACAAGCACAACCCGACAAGAAGCCTCACCCCGACGAGACGGCCCGCGCCCTTTAGCGACGACGATGCGGAATAGAGGTCCCGCGCGGCCAGTCGACTGGTGCTCGCGAGCTGGCATGCCGCCGCAGCGCCGTTGCTTTCATCCTCTGCATGCTTATGCGCCTTGGGTGATTCTTAAAAGGAATTGAACAAAAAGTCACGAAAAAATATAACATTGTAATCAATTGAGATGGCGTCTTTGTGGGACTGGGCATTGTGGATTAATCTTGGGACCTCGTTTTTTTTGTTTATATAGATACATTATCCTCATCATAGAGAAGTCGCTTTGGCTAGACATGTGCGTGGGCATGCTCCGTCGAGGCGAGCTGGGCGTTAGCACCTGTTAGAGAGGAACTCGTGGGGACAGACATGGACGACAAGATACACCGGCGTACCTTTGGGATTTGCATAAAATAAAATTTTAATATACACGCATGGCAACTTTTTTTCATTCCTCCTTTTTTTTATTACCATGTAGTCGAAAAAGTGGTCGCGTCATTGTTCATATGCGCCTCACCTGCTTGTACTCGTCTATCTCAGGTGCACCAAACTGCACCGGTGCCTGGAGGATCCCAGCCACCTCACTTTCACATTGACGCTCCTGAGTGACCTCTCTTCACGACACACACGCTCTCTCTAGTCCGCGATAGCTTCAGCCTCGCAACCCCCCGTTATTTCGGCCAAAAAGTATTCTATTTGCAGCGGCGCCGCTTTTTCTTTTTCTCTTTATCGGCTTAGTGCTTTGATACTGTGGACACTACGAGGTCGCATCTCTGTTTGTTCCCGTCGCGGGACGAGCCGCTACTAGCTGCCTGTTGGCCTGCCTATTCCGTGCAACCACATCTCCGACATCTGCATCAATCTATCAAGCAAAGATTGCGCATTCCCGCCCTTCCTTGCAGTTTTACATAGTGTCTTTGTTGATGCTATCTCATTTCGAAGAGTAGGCTGGGAAAGCAGCAAACGTCTGCCAAGATCTGTCTGATACCTTTGTACCACGCCCGTTTGCAAGTACCATATCGCTTGCAATTGTGCTTGTTCGGAATTGCAAAGATCTATTCATCCTTCTCTACTACTAGAGCTTGTTTTACATGCCCAGGTACGTCTTACGTCCACTTGCTGCTGCGATTGCTTCGGCTTCAGCGTCATCTTTGCACCAGGCTCCAGTTAGCCATCACAAAAGCATCTCACAATTCCAACAAGTGTTGGTAATTCTCACACGATTTCCCCATCTTATCAGCACCGGACAGCAGTTCTGGCGGTCAGTTTCTGCATCTCTGCCTTGAGAAACAGCTGCCAGCTGCCACGTGCAGACGTTTATCCAACACCCTCCCGAGCACTCTTCCTCTCCTCCTTCACACCTTCCTTTCCACCTCGCAATCTACTTGTCTTAAACAAACTTCACTACTTCAATCGAATTCTTCAAGTTGTTTCTTCATCACTGCTCCCATATTTTTTTTCAATACTCTTTCCTCCCCTCAACTCAGTCGCCTCCCACATCCCGCGACAATTCTACACTGCCAAGCCTTCAGTCGACCTACATTTATTCGCAACGCAAAATCCGGCCTTTCAACTAACAGCAACTTTCAGAACTATGGCTCCTTCTCCCTCTAAAGCAAACTATAAGTCGTACGAGGCCCAGGCCCGTCTGGTCCGGGCCATCGTCGCGGCCCATCCCGCCGTCAAATGGAACTACAAAGGTAATACATCCTTCTGCATTCTGCCCTCTTCACATTGCTTGATGAATTAGCTGCTCTTTTTGCCTGCGAAAACGTTTCTTCGAGATCCAAAGACGAGGGTAGTGATTGACTGTTGCTCGGCAGAGATTGTTGCCTGCTACGGCTCAGACATGACAGAGCACGCCCTCAACCACCGCTTCCGATACATTCGCGCGCAATGCGAGATTATCTGGCAAGGGCGTGAAGCCAAACTTGACATGAAGGATCTCCGCAGTGATGATAATGCTCTCCCCAAGACTGTTGGCGCCATCGACAAGAAAAGTACGCAGTCAATACTTTCTTACCGTTACCGGAGCGATGAGCTCAGCACACATTTTACACCACATTTTCATATCACAGCGCTAACGATATGCTTCATAGACATTGCCAAATACTTTGGCCAGTCCACCCCCGATGGCATCCAGTTCCAGTTCCGCACCATCAAGAAGGACGCCGACAAGATGCGCGACACGGCCGACAGCGGCGGCGACCCGTCTACCTGCATCGACCTCAACGGCGGTGGCGGCCCGTCCTCTTCCTTCACGCCGACCACGACGCCCAAGACGCAGCGCTCGCGCAACTTTACCACCCCCACCACGGGCGGCGGCAGCACCGCCAAGCGTAGCCGCACCGCCATTGTCAAGATAGAATCCGACGACGAGGACGGCGACGACTCCGAGTCCGCGCACAACTGGAGCGAGATGGAGGCCGCCACCCCATCCAAGCGGCCGCGCATGACACCGACTCCGGGCCAGAAGAACGGGGCGCCGCCGTCGCGCCTCGCCGCCGCCAGGGCCAGTGCTACCATCGCTGACGCCTCGGCCCAGCTGCAGACCAGCGAGTCCGAGCTCGACATGCCGTCCTCGTACACCGGGCGCAGCGGCACCGCCGCGCCGCCGCGTGGCCCGTCGCGGGGAGGGACAGCCAACGGCAACGGATTCCACCACTCTTCGTCGTTGTTTTCCTCTGCCCCGGCTGCCGCGCCGGCCCAGCAGCAGCAGAATCCTTCGACTGTCCAGCGCAACACTGCCTCGCTGTTTGGCAGCGTCGGCGGCGGCGGCGTGGCAGGACATCCCTTCACGCAGCCGCCCGTCAGCCAGCTCTCTCCCCCGTCGTCGTCCATGCTTGGCAGCAGCGATGCGTTTAGAAAAACAGGCACGGACGCCTTCTTTGGCGGAGCCAGCGGCGGCGGCAGCAGCTTTGAGTTTACGCCAGATTTGCCTAACCAGGCGCACTACGACGACGACGATGAGATTGACGGTGAAATTTGAGCTGTTTCCAATTTGCGAAATGCTTTTTACTGTCTTGATTGAGCATTATTTTCTTCTTTTTGCTATATTTGGATGCGTTTTGCATGTGGTGCACTTGATACCCATACACATCTTTTGCTGAGACATTGATCTCGTCATTTGGCATGTTTGCACAGGTTGACGTTGTTTTCTCTTTCTATTTTGCTGCATTTATCAGAGCACTGGATGTTTTGATAGTTTCTACTTCTTCGGTTAGCAATCTATTTTGGGGCTAAATAAGCCAACGATACGGTGAGGGAATTACAGGAATACGGACAAGGGAATAGATAGGATTTTTTCAGAGCATGCCCTGAAGCCAGACAGATGGCATGAACAATACAAGCAGAGTTACTCCCCACGATGAAACATATACTGCCAGAGTTAATATGATTACGTGCTAAATGTTGAATTTTTAATAATTACTCGATATATGCCTTTAAAACACAACCTCCCCCTTCCACGTCTGTTCTTTATACATTTCATTTGGTATCTTGCTTTCTCATTACTCGCCTCATGCATATTCTCTCCGTCTCATCTACATCAGAACTAAGAGGAAAAAATACATATATATATCTTACGCCAGCAGCAAGTCCCACAGGGCCTGCTGGTCCACGAAGTCGTGATGAATCACATTCACCAGCCAGTAATCATCATGGATGCTGCCCAGCAGCGTCTGGCTGTCCGACCCCTTGCCGTACACGCGCGCCCACTCGTCCCAGATGCCAAACGCCTCCTCGCACCACGCGCGAAACGACACCTCTTCGATAATCGTCGGCGTCACAATCTCCTTTCCGGGAAAGACGCCCCACGTCACCGCATTCGTCGTGCTCGTCGTCACCGTGCGCGGCTTCGCTTCACCATTCGTCGTCGTTGCTACGCTGCCGGCGTTGTCGGAGCTGATGAAGTCTCCCTTTGCGTTACCCGCGTAGAAGCAGACGACCTCGCGCACGCCCGGCGCTTGGAGCTTGGCCTGCAGCGCGGCCCAGTCGGCGGAGGACAGGAAGAACTCGAGAAACGCCTTTTGGAAGACGAAGCCGTTGGCAGGACCCCAGCCAAAGGTGGCGTCGCCGGAGCGCGTGCTGTTGACGGCGGGCTGCGAGGCGACGGTCCACCAGCCTTTGCTGTTGAGCGCGGCGAGGTGCGGCGTGATGGTGCTGGATTCGGCGAGAAGCTCCTCCTCGCTCCACGGCAGGGCGGCGAGCTCACCACGCACGTGCCGCACAAACATGTCGTTGATGTCTTGCTTACGCGCCGGGTAGCCCCAGAGCCGCACGGCCTGCGTGACAGACATGTGCAGGCTGACGCCGTAGCCGTCAATCTCGCCGTACGCGGGCGAGCGCGAGTCGCCGAAGCGGCCGTTGGGGAAGTCGTCCCACGTCGCCTCGCGGCCGAGCGCGCCCTCGCCCTCGGAGATGGCCAGCGTGTTGGCGCGCGAGTTGAGCGGCTCCGCGCGCACGCCCGCCTCGGCGGCCGTGGCCTCCCACTCCGGATTGGTGCGCCGTCCGCTGCTGGCGATGACGCGATTGTGCGGGTCCGAGCCGACGGAGGAGTGTCGTCGGGATGAGCGCGAGTGACTGCGCGGCGGCGGGATCGCGTGGCCGTTGACTTGCAGGAAGGGCGCCGAGGTCGGGCCGCCGTCGACAATCGCTTCCTCGTCCGGCTCGTCGGGAATGAGGTTGGTGCGCTCGAGGATAAAGGTGACGGCCTTTTCGAGGTTGAGAGTGTAAAAGTGGAAGCCCTTGGGGCCGGGCGTCTTGCTCTTGACGGCGCGGACCTGCTCGACCAGCTCGCTGAGGATGTCGACGCCGATGGACTTGACGCGCTCGTCGTCTCCCTTGACGGCGTTGAGGCGCTCGAGGATGGCAGGCGGCATGGCGGCGTGGCTGAGCTTGGCGGTGCGCTTGATCATGGCGAAGCTCTGGATGGGCATCAGGCCGGGCATGATGGGGATGGTCTTGAAGGCGCCGCTGGGGTGCGCGCGCAGCGTCGTCTCGAACTTCTCGTACGCATCAATGTCGAAGAAGAGCTGCGTCATGATAAAGTCGGCGCCCGCCTGCACCTTATTCACCAGGTACGGTAGGTCGTGCTCGAGCGACTGGCCCAGCGGGTGGCTCTCGTCGGCGTGGCCCTCGGGGTAGGCGGCGACGCCGACGCAAAAGTAGTCGCCGTGCTTCTTGCGGATGTACTTGACCAGGTCAATGGCCCAGACAAAGTCCTCGCCGCCCTCGTTGTCCGAGTCCTCGGCAGTGCGGTACTCTTCTTTGCGCGGGGGGTCGCCGCGCAGGGCGAGGATGTTGCGGATGCCCAGCGCCTTGGCGTCCTCGAGGGCCTTGTCGATGAGCTTGCGGCTCATGTTGGTGCACGTCAGGTGCAGGCACGTCGTCATGCCCAGCTCGCGCTGGCACAGCTCCGCCAGCTCGAGCGATTTGTCGGCCGTCGAGCCGCCCGCGCCCCAGGTGACGTTGACAAAGAGCGGACGCAGTCCTTGCTCCATGCGGTGCAGTCGATCGCGCAGATTGGAGAAGCCCATGGCCGTCTTGGGCGGGAAGAACTCGAGGGAAAAGTACTCCCCATCGGCCGGCAGCGCGGCAATCTTGTCTGTAATCTTTTCCATCTCGATTCGATCGTTTGGGGCGTCGAGTATGTGTTGGAGAGAAGTAGTGGCAAGTATTGTCGTCGACGAGTCGTTTCCTCGTTTGGCGTCTGTCGCCGCTTGGTGGGGTTAAATCGCAGACCGAAAACGGATGTGAGGGCGGGTTGGGAAGCGTCAGGCCGCTGGCGTTGGGCACAAATATGATTCAGAAGGAAGATGACCGTAGTTCAAGAGTCGAAGAACGGATACGGCATCGAGGTTTTCATTTAATCGAATTGATTGCGGAACCCCCTCAATCGGCTGTCCAGAGAGAAAGCCGAAGGTAAGCCAGGAGGGCCGCTGGACTTTTTTTGGAGCCCCACGCGGGGCGGGACAGTTTGGCGGGGTTGCAGGAAGAGGTTAATAATATTTAGCGGCCTCGTTGGTGGGATTAGGGGAGTTGGGAATGTAATTTAGCGCTGGTATAGCGCAATTCTAGACAAGATAGCACACTGCAACGGAATGAGTGGCGCTGTAGATGACAGTGAGTGCATTACCACATCGGCGCTGCAGCGATAATGCGAGTCACCTGAGCGGCGCGGGCGCGGAACAGCGGTCCCTGTTAGCGGTCACGCGTTCGGAGCCGATTGTGGCTGAAATCTGCCACAGCACCTGCCTCAGTCCACTGTAGCGCACTCAGCCACATCAAAACTAAGCCCTGTCGGGCAGCTCTATTACTTTTTGCTAAGCTTGGTCCCTGGGACCATACTCCGTCATCGCATCTTGGCACGTCGCAAAGCTACTATTCTATCTACGAGCGCTTTTTATACTATTGCCGCGCCCTAGCATGGCCAATTCATGATGCAAACACTCTACACTCGGCAGTTTTCTGCTCGCGCAGTGGTCCGACTGCGTTCGCGCATCGCTACCTCTGTCGCCACTCACCAGTCATCGCCTCTGAACACGAACACGCGATCCGCCACAAAGCTCTCCGACCACCGCACATTTCCACAGCTACGACGGTGGTATAGCCTCGACCTCAATTCGATTGATGCGAAATGGCGCAAAAACTGGCAAGAACTTGCCGCCAACGAGCCAACCCAGAAAGAGCGCGTGCAGAGCTCCACGAATACCAAATATGTCCTTCCCATGTTCCCGTACCCTTCAGGGACGCTGCATCTGGGACACTTGCGCGTCTACGCAATTGCAGATGTCATTGCGAGATACCATGGCTTAAAGGGGCAAGATGTACTGCTTCCTATGGGGTGGGATGCTTTTGGCCTGCCCGCAGAAAACGCGGCGCTGGAGCGTGGCGTCCCTCCAGCTGGCTGGACGGAGAGCAACATTGCCAAAATGAAAGAACAGCTCGGGGTCATGAATGGCAGCTGGGATTGGAGCAATGCAAGTACCGTTCCTACCCCCGACAATACTCTTCTAACACCATATAGGAGCTTGCCTCGTGCGATCCCGAATTCTACAAGCACACCCAGAAACTCTTCCTCATGCTCTACGAAAAAGGCCTTGCCTACCAAGCCGAAGCCGAAGTCAACTACGATCCCGTCGACAAAACAGTCCTGGCTAATGAGCAGGTCGACGCCAACGGCTGCTCCTGGCGCTCCGGTGCCAAGGTGGAAAAGAAGCTGCTCAAGCAGTGGTTCCTGCGCATCTCTGATTATCGCGAGGATCTTCTCCGCGAGCTGGACACACTCGCCAAAGATGAGGCTTGGCCAGACCATGTTCTGGCGCAGCAGCGTAACTGGCTTGGCAAGTCCACGGGAGCTCTCATCAAGTTTCCGATCATGGCCATGGGTCATGACTTAGGCGCTGCCATTGAGGTCTTTACCACACGCCCAGACACTCTCTTTGGCGTGCAATATATCGCGCTTGCTGCGTCTCACCCGGTCGTCTCGAAACTTGCCGATGCAGACCCAGAGCTGCGCGCATTCCTAGACACTCTTCCTGGCCTGCCACCTGATTCCAAAGTTGGCTACGTCCTACCCCAGATTCGTGCCATCAACCCCCTTGCCTATCACGACGAGACTCCGGATGCAACTAAAGCTTCTCTGCCAGTTTATGTCGCACCTTATGTGCTCGGTGATTATGGCGAGGGCGCAGTCATGGGAGTTCCGGGCCACGACGTTAGAGACCACACCTTCTGGAAGACGCACAGCAGCGACCAACCTGTCCGATATGTGATTGCCGAATCGCCCGACGAATCTACTGCCATCATCCCAGCCGAGCCTTATGTGGAGCACGGCTTCATGAATGAGCAGAGTGGACTGTTCAAGGGTAAATCGTCCCGAGACGCTGCAGAGGTCATGGTCAACATGCTCAAGGCTGCCGAGCTGGCCAGTCCTGTGGAGAAATGGCGTCTCCGGGACTGGCTCATCAGCCGTCAGAGATACTGGGGAGCACCGATTCCTATCATTCACTGCGACAACTGTGGAAGCGTACCTGTGCCCGAGGCCGACCTTCCTGTGAAGCTGCCGGATGTGGAAACACACTGGCAGGCTGGCAAAGCCGGCAATGCCTTGGAGTCTTCTCCCGATTTTGTCAAGACTGAGTGTCCAAAGTGCAAGGGGCCCGCGCGTCGTGACACCGACACCATGGACACGTTTGTCGATTCGAGCTGGTACTTTGCCCGCTTCGCCGATCCTCACAATAGCAAAGACCTTTTCTCGCCAGAGTCAACCAAGTCTCTACCCGTCGACATTTATATCGGAGGCGTTGAGCACGCTATTTTGCATCTACTATACTCGCGCTTCATCTTCAAGTTCTTGGCCGGTACGCCATTGATGCCTGAATACACTGAAGAAACAGCTGGCACCGCAGAGCCATTTAAGCGTCTGATTACACAAGGCATGGTTCATGGCAAGACATATATTGACCCAGCCAACGGTAAATTTTTGAAACCAGACGAGGTTGATTTAGGCGACCCGGCTCAACCCAAGGTGGTAGCCACGGGCGTTCCTGCGGAAGTGCGCTTTGAGAAGATGTCTAAGTCAAAATACAACGGCGTGGATCCGACTGAATTCATCGCCAAGTACGGTGCAGACGCTACAAGAGCGCATATGCTGTTCCAAGCTCCCGTTGCTGATGAGCTAAAATGGGATGAGTCAAAGATTTCGGGCGTGACGCGCTGGTTACATCGATTGCACGATACCGTTGTCAAGATTGGAGCTGCCCCGTCGACTGAATCTGCCCTCGGCTATCTGCAAGCTAAGCAGGCCACTCTCGCCAGCATGAGCAAAGTTGAAGCGAAGCAGCTGAATACCGATATTCTCCTTTGGCGCGAGACACAGCGCATCATCACCAATATCACGCGCGCATATGACCAAGTATACGCGCTGAATGTCATTGTATCGGACCTCATGACGCTTACAAACGCATTGGTGGGCGCTAAAGACGCCAGCCCTGTCATCAAGTGGCATGTGGCCGACACCATGACAAGACTCATGGCACCCGTTGTTCCCGCTGTTGCTGAGGAATGCTGGAGTGTGCTGCACCCGTCGACGGGATCCCTCTTCAAGTCGACGAGCTTCCCCGAGGTAGACGGCACGCTGGAGGTTCTCAAGCCACAGTCGCAAACGTCTGTAATCCAGATCAATGGCAAAGTGCGAGGCAACTTGGAGCTCCCGGCGCCCGAGGGCGGTCTTTCCGGCGACGCCCTCAAGGATTGGATGGTGGAGCAGATCTTGGCGACGGAGGAAGGACGCGCCAAGTTTGGCCAAGGCCAATATGATATCAGACAGGCAAAGCGGGCAATTGCTGTGCAAAACGGCGCCCTCATTAACTTTGTCATGTAACAACAGCATGTATATTAGCGAGTTCGATACGAAAACTCGTGTAAGTTTAGTGTATTATAGAAACGGCTGGAATCAGTCTGGTACTGTCAAGAGCACATCCATCTGTTCCGTTATGTGCTGATCGACTTTCCTGAACCGTAGCCAAGTTGCGAGTCGGTGTGCGATGTATATTACGATTTATCACTCATTTATCATACACTGCTATCCATCAGTGTTTAATCCAATCGTCGCTCCTCGCCTGGAGGCAACAGACGGTCCGTTTCGCCGCCGCTGTGATCCTTGTCCTTCTTTCTGTAAAAGACGTAGTGCTGCAAAATGAACAGTACATCAAAAAAGATGCTAATCTGGCCGAGACCAAATTTCACAGGGTTACTCGTAATGCCGCTCCAGTCGTGCTGGAGGTAGCTGTCGATACCCTGCTGCGTGATGCTCAGCACACCGCCCGTGATGTCCAGCAGGATCTGCCAGATGCTCCAGCCCTCGGTGCTCTGGTTGCGGATGTTGGCCAGCAGCTGCGGCGTGTACTTGACGAGCGTGACTGCGAGCTTGACGTAGCCCAGGGCGTAGACGACGTCGAGGTCGCACCAGTCGACCGCGGGGTCGACCGTGCGGCCGGTCGCGCCGACAATCGTATAGGTGATGGCGACGCCAATGAGCGCGCCGACGGTGAGGCCGGACGCGAAGCGGCTGGGGCGTGAGCCCGGGTTGTACGTTGGGAAGCGCCAGAGCGAGGTGCCGACAAAGTACTGCGAGGCGGTGATGACGGAGAGCACGAGGCCGTGCAGCGCAAAGACGACGTCGTTGACCTGCACAGTGGGGGTGAGGCCGTTGTTGCGCGCGGCGTACTGCTTGCGCACGCCGGCGGAGTAGTAGAGGGCGATGTTGGACGCAGAGTAGGAAGCGAACCCTTTAGTGAGAGGATCTTGGTTAGCTTTTTGACGGGCGGGCGGGAAGGGTAGGGCCGTTGCGCAATTACCTAGAATGTTGAGAAACGGAAAATCGACAGTCGTGCCGGAGGTTGACCGGCGGCGGAAATTGAGCAGCGCTTGCGGGTAAAACGACAGACTCCAGAGTGTAAAGTAGACCCAGCCAAAGACGGCCGAAACTAAAGGCAAAAAGCCAGCCATGGTGTGTATATGTACGTGCGTGGACGCACTTCGTATTTCGAAGCGATGGTAACGATGTGCAGGTGCCAAGACGGGACGACGCGCGCGCGCTGAAGAAGAGTTGACCTCCTCAAACGTCCCAAGAAAATCAGCAATATACAAAAAAGAGTGTGTATGCGACAGCAAAATGTGTCACGAGCAGTAGCTGCAAGAGAGCGTGTTTGAAGGGGGGAGAAACATGCGGCGCCGCTGTCGCGATCCGGTGACGAAATTGCGGGAGGTCTTCCTTATTCGCTTAGCGTACCCAGAGCCCGGCACGGCGCTCGGGCAAGGCTGGGGAAGGGCTCCGCCGACGCCGAACGCCGAAAGATGTTTGTTGGTGATGCGACGAGTATCAACATGATAAAGACGCTGCCGTATTTGTTGGTGATTGTTTGCTTTGTAGTGAAACTGTATTTGAATCGCTGCCACAGCGAGCCTTGTAAAATACCTGTCAGTGCATCTCCTGCCTGCGGTGCCGAAACTGTTAGAACGCCTGTCTTGTTGCGATTTCAATTACTTTCCTATATAAAAAGCAAACAAATTCCTCGCATTAATGTTGCAAAATATGATTCAAGACATTTGCATTCTCTTCTCTACTGTCGTACGAGAATTCCATCTCGCCCTTTATCGTTCGTGCCACGCTGCGCCACACTTTCATCGCCAGTATGCGCCACATCCGCACTATTACATCCTATATTTGCTGCACAGTCTCCGACACCAAAGCACAAAATAATAGACCTTTTTGCAAATGCCAAAAAGAAAAAAAAAAAGAAAAAAAGAGCCAGAGTAGGACTCGTTCAAGTGCAACTCCTTGACCACTCGGACACTCCGCCCAGACGACGGAGACAGGATTCGAACCTGCGCGCTCGAAAGCATTGCATTTGGAGAAGTATTCCTTAGCCACTGGGGCACTCTGACTAATGACGGAGTCCGCTATTTGGTCTTACCTATGAATCGAGTTGCTTTGCGGGCTTGGCAGGTTTGGCATGGACGCGGGTGCTCTCTACGAAATGGGAAAACATGGCGGAATGAGAGTGAGTCAACGGGGTGGCCGCTGCTGCGTGTAGGTCGAAGCATTTTGCGCGGGATAGAGTATATAGCGATGGCCCTTTGCAAGCCTGGCGTCCATTTAAAGTTATGTACGAACTGGTGGTTCTAGGATCGACCAATATATAACAGATGCATCCTCCCCATGCCCAGCTCCTTTACCAGCTCGACGAAACTGCTGCACCAGCGCATCTCCCGGCCGCCACCGCCCCGTCACGAACCAGACCCGCGGCCGATCAATGTCCATGTCGCTACCGTTCACCCAGCGGCTCGTCTTCCCCGGCGCCAGGTAGCACACCGCCCACGGGGCCGCCTTCTCGCCCATGCCGCGCCGCGCCACGAGCCGCGCCGTCTCCAGCACCGGCAGGCGCTCGAGCAGGCCGGCCAGCGCGCTCAGCAGCGGCAGCATGTTGTCCTCCTCCGGCAGTTCCTGGAACCAACCCGGAACGTCGTTGAACGTGCCGCTCTGCTGCTGCTGCCCCTGCTGTAACCGAGCATAGTCTGGCTGCCAGGCCAGCGACGTGTCGAGGGTGATGGGGCTGCAGTTGTCGCCGTCAAAGTACCACTGGCCCTTCGGCGAGAGCGGCGTCATGCACACGGTCAGGTTGCGCAGCGACAGCCAGATGCGCTCGTCGTCAGCGGCGGCTGGGGCGGTGTGGAAGAGCGAGGCTCCGACGACCCCCGAGTAGGACACGTCCGTGGCGTGCTGCGTCGCGGCACGCATCTTGCCGTACAGGTTCTCGTAGCTGTCGGCGCCGACACCCATCGGGGACGCAATTCGTAAGCCGAGAATGCCGATGCTCAGACTCAGGCTGAACTTGGTAATATGGCGCCTCTCGGGCAGATCCTTCGCAATGTAGTACGCAAACATGTCGCGCGACTGCTCGCGTATGTCCTGCGACTCCGACTCTACATAATAGTACACCACGCTTTGTAAGTTGGGAAAATACGTCACCAGCGTGGCCTGTTCCATAAGATGCAGGTGCAGCACGTTGCGCCGCTCCTTTTCCGTGGCCGGCGCCGGCGGCGTGAAATCCAGCGTCCGGACGCAGGGCATGGCGCCGAGGGGCTCGCTGTGAATGCGGTCAAAGACGATGCCCTGACGCGTGTGATGCCGCAGATACGGGTGGCCGGACACGAAGTGCAGCGTCAGATCGACCGCCGCCTCGTCCCGGTCGTATTTCAGAGCTTGGTACAGCGGCTGCAGGCTGTCCTTGATGGCGACGCCCGTCCAGTGCTCGTGCGTGAGCGCCAGGACGACAGTGAGGGATCGAAGGTAGGCGCGTCTCTCGGGGCGTCTTTCCAGAGCAGTCTTGAGTTTTTCCAGGCCAAGATAGGTTATCACCAAATTTGAGTAGACGGCCGGCTCGACTGCGCGCTGCCACTGGTAGGATATGGCGGCGGCTGAAGCTCGTGTCCAGTACTTGTTTGGTTTATTCCCTTTTTGGTGCATTTCTTTATCGTCATCTGGAAGAATCTTTGATACCAGTTTCTTGAAAATGCTGGATCTTTTCTGTGGTGCATCCTTACTTGGCGCAGGGGGTTCCTCAATCTCTATCCTGCCGCCCGGGAGCAGCGCCGCGATGCGGTCAATGATTTCTTGGGGCAGTCGATCCATTCTGAGTTGTTGATGAAGTCTTTTGGTCTCGAATTATCGATTTTGATCACTCCATTTTATCAATCTCTTGTTTCTGTGCTCGTTTGTTTTTGATGAGCTGATGCCGGGGCAGAAATGAGGCGTCCGTATTAGCTTGGCGCGGCGGAGCCGCGATGTCAGCCTCACTTTGCATGACACAATTGGTTTAAAATCATAGCTTTGGAGAAAGAATTCGGAAAACGGAATTTATTGCATGTGAGATGGCGAGTATGGCAACCTGCTTTCGCTATATACAGCTTCCACTTTCTAAGTCGAACTGGGTGATATTCTCACTTAAAAATACTCATACTACGGCTATCATCCCATGGTATAGGAATAGGGAATGCCAGAACTTCTCCCAATACCCATAGGTCGCTCTCAGATCTTCTGAACAACATTTGTCAGCCACGTCGTCAGCTTCTCATTAATCGCCGCCGGCGCCTGCCACAGCGCCCAGTGGCCCGCCTGGACCTGTTCAATCGTCACGTCGCGCACAATTTCGCCTATGCCATCTGCCAACGACGGCGGCACCGCTCCGTCCGCCGACGCGCCTATAAACAGCGCCGGCATGTCGATTGTCACGCCGGCCTGCTTCTGCGCCAGGCCGTCGGCCCAGTTGAGCTTCTGCACGCGGTAGTAGTTGAGCGGCCCGTGCATCTGCGGTGCCGCACGCAGCATGTAATTCTCAACGTAGTAATCGAGCTCGGCCTCTGACAGAAGCGGTGTCTGCTTGAGCTGCGGGAGGGTATCAAACTTGACGCCCGACGAAATGCTGATGCCGTACTCGCCGTCGGGGGTCACTCCGCCGTAGAAGGCGTTGAGAAGCTGCCGGATCTTGTCGGCACCCTGGATGTGCTCCTCGACCTCGGGGCCTTTGAGATGAAGCTGGTATCCGAAATGCGTCCATTTACCGGCAGCAATCATGTCTTCCAGGGATGAGTAGGTGTCGCTGACCCGCAGAACCGGTGTGCAGACGCTAAAGACGGCCTTGACGAGCTGTGGGTGCCGAGCCGCCACCTGCCATGACGTTTCGCCGCCCATGTCATGGCCGCCAATGATTACTTTTGCATCAGGCCCGATAATATGACGTGCGAGCGCGGCAATGTCGTCTGCGAGGCTGGTGGTGGTATAAGCCTCAAGCTCCTGGGGCGCATCCGTCGTAGCGTAACCTAGAGCATCCGGCGCAATAATTCTATATCCCAAAGATACGAGATGCGGAATCTGGTATCGCCAGCCGAAGCTTAAGTCTGGGAAGCCATGCACAAGCAGAATGGTATCGCTGGGAGTGGTGGGCTCAGCCAGTAGGTATCCGTATGTCTTGCCACGAACTGCAGCCGTGTAGTGCTTGACGCGGGGGTCGCGCGGCCTGAGCTTGTCAACTTCCATTATTCGTTTTGCGTGTGTAGTTCACTATAATCGATTTTTGAAGTCTGCTGATTATAGACTTATACAACAGTTGCTGGTATTAAAGCCGCGCGGAGTTGCTCAGCCACGGTGGAGCGTTGCGGTGAATTCCCACTGTGACTGTTAGCTCGTTTATTTCCACCACTTGCAGTTAGCCGTATCCTAATCCTCAGAATTCATGGCCAATATTAATATCCGCTTATCTTGAACCTTGGCATGTGCAAGGTACTACCTCCAGCTAAACATATGCGTGAATTCATAGTAATTGGAATGCACGGGGTGGAAATAAAGCGAGCATCAATATCGTGCAAGATACAGTCCTTCGCTTTCACTCGAAGAATTCGCTGCAAACCGTCCTCATTTCAGTCTGTTCTTACTAAAGAAAAAGAAAAAGATAAGAAAGAAAGCATTGGCTACCTGTTACCACAGCAGCCTGTTTTGCGACATCTTGCTCGATCAGCATAGATTATAGTCGCCTCATGTACAGTCCAGCGCACGGCTCCTACACCTCCCACCAATGATTCACTTCCGATACATGCTGGCCGATTCAATTTAGCAGAGCAAAAGTCTCGCTCCCTTTTCGCATCTCACTCCCAAAGCCTATGCAGGTCCGCCTTCCTGCGCGGCTTACACGGGCGCCACCTCCACACATCATTAGTGGGGTTGCCTTCTTGGACGCATACTCGGCAGACCGGAACCTGCAAGAGGCTGTGAATGGAGTTCTTTCTGCGAATACTCGATTTTTTTTGTACTAATTCCGCTTAAATTCTTCTGATATGATTATTCGCAGGTCTGTGTAAACCTGTAGAGGGAGGGCAGTTGGGGCCGAGCTCTTCGCCTTTCCGCGGTCAGTAACGTGTGGCGTCATTCCGGCCGGATAAGGTCATGCAGCTAGTCGTCCTCCGAAACTTTCTTTCTTCATAATTACATTTATATCCCGAGCTCATTGCTACGTCTTACATCTTCAACTTTTGCCGGGAAAGCTCGAGGTGATACTACGGCATCAATCCACCTCTTCCTATCCCGCACTCTTACATTCCCCAGGCCAATCACACCGCCATGACCAACGTCGAAATGCCAGTGACGTCGCTGCTCGCATCACCACAGCCTCCCAAAGCATGCTTCATGCTTCTGCCCGTCGAAGTGCGCCTCCAAATATACGCCTACCTCCTGCACCTGCCGTCCCTCGCCGCCGCCGATCCGCACCAGGAATCGCGTGTCTCGGCCGGCATCCTCCGGGCGAGCCGGCAGATCCACGACGAGGCCACGCCGCTGCTGTACACAGACAACACCTTCCTCGCGCACCCCTCGCTGCTCGCCGGCTTCCCGCGCCTGCGGAGCTGGTACGCGCCCGTCTGCGCCGCCGCGCTGCTGCCCCGGATCCGCCGCTTCCACCTGACGCTGCGCCTGGACTGCGACCTGCCGTACGACCGGCAGCGCGCCGCGGCCGCCTTCTCTGGCGCCGAGGAGCTGCATGTCCAGGTCACGCAGGCCGCGTTCTTGGGCGCCGGGTACGAGAACCTGCGGACGCTTGAGGATGTCCGCGGCGTGCAGCAGCTGACGATTCGCGGGAGCACGACTGGTTTCGAGAGCTACATTGCCTGGCTGTCGCAGCTGCTGCAGAGCCCTATGGGAACGAAAGCAGAGGATTTTATGCCTTCCGAGGAGGACTTGGCCATCCAGATGACCATAATGACATGAAAAGCGGGCTGCTGTCACCCGCACACAATTCGTCCGAGACTTGGCAAAGATGCTTCGCAGCCGTGCCTCACGATTATTCCTCTATTTCCCGCCCCTTGGATTCTGTTAGTGATTTCTATATCAAGCAGCTCAGGTCCAGCTTCGGTGTAGCAAATGCGCCTTTGACGAGCAAATCTCCCAAAAATAGTTCCATGAGCTAGGGATACCCCTGCGCCGTGGGTGCGACTGACTCGCCAGGCTTGGTGGCGCTCCATCTGGTCTACTGAGTTCCGGTTCCCTGGGGAAATAGACCCCAAAGTCGCAATCAGCTCGTCGGCAGTTCTTTCGAAAAGCCCGTTAACCCGCATGGTGTCTGAAAAGGCTGCATTACGAATCATCGCGAAATGTCCCAGCCACAAAAAGGTCGAAGCCAGCCTTGACCCCACGTTTTCAGCTTGCGGGGTGTTGGTCTTACATTATCTTATGAAACTAGTTGACTAGTAAGGAAATGGCAGGTGCTTTTCTACTATTTTCAAAAGCCGAAAGGTGAAGTTCAGAGACGACGGGGCTTCAAGAAACGAGACGTGAAAGATTGGCGGAGGATGACAGCGGCCCCAGTCACCCAAACAGGTGGTACACCTCGAGCGGGATGAATACCGCGCAACGTCTCGCGATAATATTATCGAAATTCTACGTTGCGACTCTTTTACCTCTCAATTTCTAACGGATTTTCTCTCTGCGGAAGAAAATCTCCGATATTAATATCGCACCTCCACGTGTGTGTTGAAGAAACTTGAAACTGGCACCACAGCGGGTCTCTGCTGTCCAAATTAAGGACGAGGTGCAATATTGTACTATACTGCAGTGATCCTATTATGTCAAAATCTCTGTCCAAAATACGGTGCCTAATCTTCTCATGACGACTCCTCTCTCCACTGAGTGATTTTCTGTTGTGGAGGTGGCGTTGGCAAGACTGCTGGGAAGGGTGCTTGGCAGGTTCACGCAGAATGTATCGGCATTTGGATGAAATTAGGCATTAATATTGCTTTGCGTGCAAGAATGATCCAAGTGGCCGGTATGACCTGTTTTAAGCGTAATTCTAGTTTGCTGAGGTTGCCCAAGCTATTCCGTCTTGGTCGTGGTGGCGTCTGGGGTCCAACGCAGTCCCTGTCAGATGTGGTTCTTGACCTCCCCAATTAAGAAGGCATGTTTTCATCTTGACAGGGAACAAGGAATCTCGTATTATATCAACTTCAGGAACTACCTAGCTCAGTAATGCGCTCTGAGAAGCCCACCGATGACAACTCCTTCGGATTGACTATGGAAATGAATATATAAAGACAAGAGTTTTGCTCTGCAGTCTCGGAATAGTTTATCAGACAACCAGCAAGCTCAACTCTTTCTCATACCTTCTTCTTTCTACTGATCAAGTAATCCGCAATGGCTTTCAAAAAGACCCTCCTTCTCCTCGCCTCCCTGACGGCAACCACTTTCGGGGCTGCCGTGAATGGCCACGAGGATTGCGGTTCGTCCGCGCCGAGTGAAGAGCTCATCGCCGCCGCCCGCAAGATGCAGCAGCAGGAGTCCGTTGCCGCCAAGAGTGGCAAGATGACTCTTGCGGCCACCATTAATGTGCCGACGTACTTTCACGTCATTGCCACCTCCAACTCCAAGAAGGATGGCTATCTCACTGTACGTTGAGAATCTCTCTGAACAGCGCTCACGTCACTGCCAATGTTCTGACAGTGACTTGCAATAGGAGACCGAGGTCCGCCAGACCCTGGATGACGTGAACCGCGGTTGGTCCAGCATGGGCGTCCAATTTGAGTTCATGGGCGTCGACTACACCAACAACGCCAACTGGGCCAAGGGCGAGGACGAGCAGGGCATGAAGACGACGCTGCGCAAGGGCGACTACAAGACGCTCAACCTCTTCTACATTCCCGTGTTCGGGTACAACGGCCAATGCCACTTCCCCACGAACGATTCGGGCAAGCGGGCCATTGACGGCTGCACCATGCGCACCGACGTCGCGGGCAACGGCCAGACCACGACGCACGAGATTGGCCACTGGTTCGGCCTGATCCATACCTTTGAGAACTACGGCGGCGCGGAATGCAACGTGTCCAACGACATGGTCGACGACACGCCCGCCATGATCAACAGCTGGAGCTGCAACACCAACGACGACTCGTGCCCGGGCCTGGCCGGCAAGGACCCCGTCACCAACTTTATGAGCTACTCGACGTGCCGCAGCCAGTTCACCGCGGGACAGAAGGCGCGCGCGGCCAGCATGTACCAGCAGTACCGCGCTTAGGGTAGACAGGTCAAGCAGATTGTTAACAAGGAGTAGATCGTTATACAGGGGTATGTAGTGATACAGGGAGTATATAGTCAGATAGGGAGTATATAGTTATATAGGGAGTATATAGTTATACATGGCGTATATAGTTATACATGGCGTATATAGAGGCACTTGGAAAGCAGGCATGTGATGTAGATAAGATAGACTATACACAGGCTAGATTCTTTAGTGAGTATATAGTTCTACATTGCGTATATAGCGGCGCACGGAAAGCAAGCATGTGATTTACATGAGATATACTATACATAGGCTAGCTTTTTGCAACAGAAACCCATTTTTGAACACCTTCACTCTACTTTACTCATCTTGTCCTTTCAATCCTTACCACGGCAGCACCATTCGCAGATACGGACACTCCTCAAAGGGCTTACACGCCTCCTCGCACACCGTTCCCTCGTCCGGCATCACCCCCGTCGCCATATACGCTCCCACCACGTCCTTTGTACACTCACTCGGCGCACTCAACGTCGCGCAGTGGCCTGTCGAGTTCTGCACCACCACGCGCGCGCCCGCGTGCGCCCGCGCCGCCTGCACCGTGCCCCGCAGCGGTGTCGCCGGATCCAGCCTGCTCCCCAGGAACAGCACCGGCGCGGTCGGCCGTCCGTCACTCTTTCCGCTGGAATCAGCGTCTGGCGAGCCGTAGGGGCCGGTGAAGCGCCAGTGCGGTCGCGCAGGCCACTCGCGGCATTGTAGCTGCGCGCCCATCCAGAAATCTACCCACCAGTCGGGCGTGTGCGGCTGCGTGCGGCTCACATTCGCCAGCGTCGCGCGCCACTGCTCGTTCGTGGTGCTCGTCACATCCGCGCCGTCGCCGCAGCGCACGGCCGTGCCGGCTTCCGGCTGCCAGGCGTATTTAGCGGGCGCCGCGGCGTCGGCGTCGCAGAGGCCGGACGTGGGCATCTGCACGGCGGCCGCGAGGGCGGTCAAGTTGCCGGTCAGGGCAGAGGCGAGAACGTTTGCGAGCATAGGGGAAGTTGCTCCCATGGGGCTGTAGAGCGGCCCGAGGAAGAGCGAGCGCAGGTGGGAGCCTTTGATGATGGAGGGAACGGGGCCGGTGAAGACGACGGCGGGGGAGGAGGTGAGGTTGGCGGCGAGGGCGTCGACGCGCGCGCGGATGGAGTCGGCGGAGGTGTCGACGGCGCTGTCGTACAGCGCACAGGCAGATTTTGCCGCGAAGCAGGCTGCGTAGAAGCCGTCGACGACGGCGCCAAAGTCGACCATGTTGGCAGTCCAGTCCTGTTTCCCTGTGTTAGATCGCCGATGCATAAGTATGTTGAGTGGGATGCGGTTCACTTACAGACGCGGTGTAGTCCTCGGGCACGACGTTGCCGTCCAGGACCATGCGCTTCACGCGCCCCGGATACATGGACATGAAGGTATTGCCCAGCATCGTACCATACGACGTACCAAAATACTGCAGTCTCGGCCTCTCTTCCGGTGTCTCCCCCGTCTCCGCCGCGCGCAGCCTCTCCAGCTCGTCCACCATGTGCAGCATATCCCGCGCCACCGACGTCGTGCCCATATACTCGGCGACCACGACGCCATCCTCGTTCTTCACGTTACACTTTTTTCCGTACGCCCGCAGCAGCGCCCTCTTCGGCGTCAGCGTCGCGTCCCCGTCGTCGCCGGAGACCGCGACCGCGTCCACGCCCGCCATCTGCGCATTGTACAGCACGCGTCCTGCTTCGTCGCCCGCGAAGCAGTCCGCTGCGGGTGCGCTGAACGCCATGCCGCGGGGATCAAAGGAGAGCACGTCGAAGCGCGTGGCGTCCGTGGCGAACAGGTCTCGCAGGTAGTGGCCGTTGAAGAGCATGTCGATGACGCCCGAGTCGCCGGGCCCGCCGGGGTTGATGATGACGGTGCCGCCGTGTTTCGCGGTGGTGGTGTTGGTGGTGGCCGTCGTCATGTCGGCGCGCAGACGGGTCATGGCAATGGCCATAGTGCGGGTGTCGCCTTGGACGGTCCAGTCGAGCGGGACGACAATACGTGCGCATTCATACTCGTCGTAGCAAGGCGTGAAGTGTAGTGAGCGCGAGGGCGTAATGGTCGTCCAGTCGAAATCGGCCGCTGAGCGGTGAACAGGCTTGTACGTGGACAGTGACGCCGTAGCTGTAGCAGCCAGCGTCGCCGCAGCAGTAGCTCTGAATAGCATCTTTTGTTTCTGGCCCCGTCTTGTTATTTTGCTCCTTTACTTCTTCTCCCGTTAAACCTGGCCATGGAGTCCAAACTTATATAGATAAACAACCTTGATATAAAATGGATCTGGCCCCCGTAATTCAGACCGCAGCAACTAGATAGTTTCCGAGAGCCTGGTTTCTAAATATATGCTGTGTGCTCCACGGTTCGCGGTTATGATTGGCAGCAGCGGCGTTTTTGGACTGCCAAGGTTAGTCGGGGGTTATCAAGTTCAACCAACAAGGATATATATCTGGGGCCAAATTTCTTGTCCAATTGTACTGACGAGCATTTCACAAGCACCCACCAGTGTGTAATAACTGTCAGCTCTATTCTGTGAATTTTGTCTATATCCATCTCTATCTTTGTTTTTCTTTTCCTCTCAACCGCTACCATTTTATCCTGCAAGCTGCCGTCGCTTGGATTTTTTTGTTCTTCGTCTCTTGTTATACAGAACGCAGAGGGGGTGTTGGGCATAGCAAAGAAGACGCGCAGAACCAGGGGAAAAGCAACGTAAAGAGAAATCCAACATGAAATCAAAAGGAAGACGAAAGAAATCTGCACAAAAGGGAAAAGAAAAACTATAAACATTGGTTGCGCCGCAATGCCTTCTTTGTGACCGAGTAAAAACGCCGTTTGTAAAAATCAAATATGATGCAAAAGAATAAACATGAAGAAGAAGGCCATACTCGCATCATTAATGCCCCGAACAAAGGAAAAATTCAACTCCACTCTCTCGTTTTTTCCCACTCGTCTATCATGCTTTTTATTCAGTCGCAGAAAAAAAGTACAAACTCTTTTTTAAGAGTTGGAAGCTTTTATATGAGGAGAGCGAGTTTATTGGGACGCACCGCCACCGCCAATGGCACGCGGCAGAGTCTTCCAGTTTTGTTCGTTGGGGAGCTTGGCGCGGCCAAAGTCCTCGTCGAGGTCGAGGATGATCTTGAGGGCGTTACGGCTGCGGCCAAACGGCGTCGTGTCCTGGGCCGGGGCGTCGTCGGCGGGTCCGCTCGTCATCTTGGGGAGCTCGGGCTTCTTGCTGCCGGGCATGGGGAGGACATTTTGCAGGACCTCGTAGGCGGCGAGGGTGAAGCCGAACTGGGGCGAGGAGCGGAAGATGCGGGCCGGGCCGCCCTTGAAGAAGGCCCGGAAACCTTCCTCCTTCCAGATGGTGCGGGCGGCGTCGCGCAGGCCCGTGTATTGGGCCTCGCCCTTGCGGGCCTCGACCTGGAGGCGCGTCTTGATCACGTCGCAGGGGGTCGTCAGGTAGGCGGCGGGCATGCCGGCAATGGCACCGGCCGTCAGGAGCTGGAGGACGCTCAGCTTGTGGGTCTGGGTCTCGCCGAAGAAGTCCTTCTTCAGATGGCTGTAGGTCGGGAAGTAGATGGCGGAGAAGGGCATGTCGCGAAGCAGACAGGCCGAGGCGCCCTTGTAGAGACCGACGAGACCAAGGTTGCGGACAATCCACATGGCAGAGCGCTTGGGGGCGCCGTCGACGGTCTTGGCGACCTCGCCCTGGACCTGGAGACGAATCTTGACAATTTCGAGCGGGTTGGTGAAGACCTGAATTGTTAGCGCAATGGACCGCAAAATGGGGAATTGAAGCTACTTACGACTTGGCAACCACCGGCGGAGGCACCAGCGAAAATCTCGGCCCACAGATTAATATCACCCTTCTTGTTGGTGAAGTGGTTGCGGACGAGATCGTTGACGGTCAGCTTGATGGCCTTTTCGGGAGCGACACCAACAAGCTGGGGTAGGACACCAGAGTAGAGGCCGCGGAAGCCCTCGTTCTTGATGACCTTTTGGAAGCAGTCGATCGAGTTCTTGTAGAGACGCTGGCCGGGCTGGGCACCGCGCTGGTTCTGCAGACGGGTCTTGACCAAGTCGATGGGGTAGACCATGAAGGCACCAAAGGCACCAGCGACGCTACCGAGACCAAAGTTGTAGGCGGACTCGAGGATGCTGTGCAGGATGCTGCCGCTGGCGGGCTTGGCCGCCTTGGCGATGGCGATGAGGGCGGACTCGTCGAGGGAGTCGGCGGGGTTGCGCCAGGACGGGTCGAGGACCTTGGCAAAGTCGGGCAGGCCGAGGCGGCCCGAGGGCTCGTCGAGGCTGGCAAAGTGGAAGAGGGTGTCGGCCTCCATGGGGGTGAAGAGGGAGAAGCGGGTGACCTTGGCGGCCTCGTGGAGGAACTCGGTGCGGGTAATCTTGCCGTCGGCGCTGCGGTGGACGGCGCGGCGGACAATCTGCTCGACCAGGTCCATCTCCTTAATCATGTTCTGGAAGGCGCGGACGTTTGCGTAGGAGATTTTGGAGCCCTTGGAGACGTTGCAGAGGGTGTGGAGGTTGTCGAGGAGGTGGTCGGAGAGCTTGTGCTTGGAGGTCTCGAGGATGATGCGCTCAAACTCGTCGGGCTCGATGTAGCCGTCGCCGTCCTTGTCAAAGAGCTGGAAAGCCTGGCGGATGCGCTCGCCCTGGAGGCCGCGCAGCATCTGGGAGAACTGGGGGTAGTCGAGGTTGTGGCGCTTGGAGCGGCTGCCAATGTAGAGCTTAGCCCACTCGCAGTCCCAGTCAAAGGGGATGTGCTCGGGGCCTTTGTTGAGCTCGTAGAGGCGGCGGAAGTCGTCATACTTGACGTTGCCGGTGCGCTCCACGTCAAAGAGGCGGAAAGCGATTTCGTACTCGGCGTCGGGCTTGGCGAGGATGTTTTCAAAGACGTGCCAGTCGCTGAGGGAGACTTTGCCCTGGCCGCGGCGGTCGGCGACGCGGAACAGGATCATGTACTGCTCACGGCGGATTTTGTGCTACAAAAAAGTGGTTAGCAACGTGTTTTTAAGGACCTTCTCCTGCTTTTTGAAAGCGCGCAAGTTCTGTTTGCACAGCAGCGCGCCGGCACGCGACCCATTGGCGCAGCAGCAAACGGAGCCGCGGCACAAAGGGAAAATTGAAGCTTACAAAGTCCTCCTCGTCGGGGGCGACGGCGGTGATGAATTCCTCTGGGCCCATGTAGAGCTCGCCCGTCTCGTCCTTGACGGCCATTCTGGTGAAGCGCGCCTTGCTCTGCGACGAGGGGCCCGCGGGCTCGTCGGAGCCGAGGACCGTCTCCTTGACAGCCTCCTTGACAGCCGATGCGCTGGAGGCCATGATTGTTTCGCAAACCGCTTGAAGAAAAAAAGATGCAAAAAGGAGAGAGGAAACCCCCGAAGAGACAAAGAATAAATCCGGGGTAGAACTTTCAGGAGATCGGATAAAGGAGGGGGGAGGACGAGATCTAGGGTCGAATTGTAGAAAAAGACAGGTTGGGGAAGAAGTCAATTGGAGGAAAGAGGCTGTTTGGGGGACAGAAATTCGAGAAAGGCGCCCAAAAAGTCGGGGACAAAGTCGGAGCGCGCGGCGGACCGGTAATGGTTCGGGAAGCTTGTGGCTGGGCTGGGCTGGCCAGGTACCAAGTACCGCACAAGTACCTACCTTGCCTCTGCTGTGGCGGCATGGTTTTTACTTTCAGCGCTTGGTCCCTCTGGTGGGGGACTGTTGTAGTGGCATGTGCCTCCCCTGTGTCGCACCACATCGGCAAACGCATGTGCTTACCTTTACTGCCTGTACTTCCTCCAGCGTCCGGCCTCTCCGCCAAGAGGTACCCGGCAGGTACCGCCCTCATCTAAAGCCCGCTTATTACTACCAGGCGCTGGAGCATCGCTGTGTGCCCCCAGCTTGCTTGGTTCCACGGCTTACGAGAGAATGTCAGATGGTGCGAGATAAGCCATGCGTAAGTCGTCCTCACGGGGAAGCCAATTGTGACACATATAACCCATTGAGAAGCTCCATTCGTGAGATGAGTGCCAAGTGAGAAAATTTAAAGACGTGGTGGCTCATGGTCGTGTGTGGCTGGTGCACGGAGTAGACAAGCCACAAGCCACAGTTCCCGACACACCGAGGGAGGAAAGAAAAGTCGCTTGTTCCGTGGCCGCTTCATGTTACAATATCCACAAAGGTTCGCCCCCGGGGGGGGGACAACCTGTGACTCTTCTCCAAATTAAAACAAACGGGCAGTTCCGGTTTGCGGACGCAAAGAGGGGGGCACACGACCACCTGCGCCAAACGAGCACGACTTTGTGTGTTGCTGTCCTCTAGGAAAATCCCGGGCCAAACTTGCTCTCGGCTATTACACCACAACGCTTATTCCCACCCAGCTTTCCTGTTCCCATCCTTCAGCGCACAGCAGAAAATCCTCTAGACCAGAAAGAGGAGAACAAAAGGGTGCCGTCGTAGAGAAAAGGGATTACGATTTCTGAAAGGGGAGCACAAATTGACTTGCCATCACGTCCCAACCTGCAGGCCGGGTACATAAAAGACGCAACGCCGTTTGGCCCCGCGTCCCGGGGTCCTGCATGCATGCGACGCCGGAGCCCAAGGTCGCAGCGGCCAGTGCCTAGCGCAGTAGGGCTGCATCTCTGCATCTCTGCATCTCTGCATCTCTGCATCTCTGCATCTCTGCATCTCTGCATCTCTGCGCCGGCTACCACTTTCTGAATAGGCGATTGCTTCATCCCTTGCCCTTCAACCATATTCTCGTGTCCACCAGCCAAATTTTCCTTTGCGCAAAGGGTGCCAAGGTTCCGGGACCACGCTTCCACCCGACCATCATGTGATGCGCCCACTACGATCATTACCCGCCTGTACCACTTCCTACCAGACTCGTACGAGATGATACTTCACAAGGACCAAATATATCGAGCAATTGCCATTGTATCTATTTTCATAAGACATTCTCGTCGAATTAAGTATTTTGAGCCATTATAGAAATTTCCATCTCGCAAGCGAGCTTCATGCAAGTCATGATACACAAACTACAGGATAAAATGACCAAGACAAAACGAAAAGAAAAAGTGAAAACAAAAAAAGTCCTAAACACCGTAACAACCTTTATCCCTCAATTGGCGGTAAGAGTCCGCTTGCGTACTGTAAATGTTCCAAAGTGTCGTGCTGTTGCACGGGTTGAGATTTTGACGCCCGGATCGGCGACGTCTGATGTGGTAGTGTGAAGCCCGCGTCCAGAGCGTGCTGCACCAGCGTGGCAGCCTCCTTGAATCTCTTTTCGCGGTATTTCTCGTAAACGGCAGCGTGGTGCAGACGAGGATGCTCGCAGCATTCGATGAGCATCGTCACAAGCGGCTTCAGCTGGCTCCAGGTGTAGCCGGAAAAGTAAACGTGGGCCTTGGACTAATAACAGTGTTAGTGAATCATGCATATACATCCCCACGTCAAGGTTGTACGTACCCAGTCACCCTTGTTCAGAATTAGCCGTGACAGGCAGTGCGCGCCAGCGGCTAGGAAGCTTGGCGGTGAGGCGACGAAGCGCTCATCCATAATAGTAAGCTCCAGAAAGTATTTGGCCAGCGTGCGCGTGTCCAGGTCGTAGTCGTCCGCCTTGCTGACTCTGCGCAGAAAGCTCATTGGGCCGGGCCAGCCGAGCTCAAAGTTGAGCATGCTAAGCATGAAGCGCTCAGCCTTGAGAATCTCCTCGGGGGAGTAGCCGTTGTCCACCATGAAGACGATTTCGTCCATCGACGGGCAGTTGATCTCCTCGTATTTGGAAGCGACGAGAAGCGCCGTTGCGCCGACCAGTTGCAGCTTCGTCACCGAGATGATCTTGTACGACAGGAAGCGGTCAATGTAGTTGACGGTGAGGAACAACGTCTCGGGGAGCAGAGCAAAACGGCTGTGAACTTGCACCAGCCAATCCATCAGGACCGATCGCATGGACCATTGGATTTCTGTTTGCATCTCCATGTAGTGGGGGTTGGGGAGCATCTTGATCTGTTAAGCGGTTAGCCCCAGTGTCAACAAATGGGTCCAGATGGTAGCGTCTACTTGCCTCGAGCTCACGCAGATAGTCAAAAATTTCGTCACCGTATTCGGCAACCATGCTGACGTCCCAAGCTTCCTCTTCAAAATCTTCAGCAATTCTCGATTCCTCCACCTCGATTCTGGCCTCCTCCAGCTCCCGTTGGATACGGGCAGTCACGCGAGGGGCAAGCAGAGTTGTGGCACCAACAGTGGTGTAGTCTCTTGAGCGGAAGCTGTGTGCGGTTGTGTAGGCTTGATCTTGATCGTCGTATTCTTCCTCTTCCTCTTCATCCCACTCTTCAGGTTCTGAGAGAGCAGGGTATGAAGATTCTTTATACGAATGGCTCGTGGCGGGTCGGGTCTCTGCAACAGCAGCGCCGTTGGTTATGAGGGGCATCGCTTCGGCCGCGTGCGTCGGCGGCTGTGATTCAGAGCCGATGTGGTATGGTCCCGTGTCAAAATAGACGGTGTGGCCGCTCGCCTGCTCGAGAGCAGGAACGTGCAACTCGGCGAGCTCGGGCTCCTCTGGGATGTCGAGATGTGTCGACTCGTAGTCAACCCTTTCCAGAAACTTGCTTTGCGTTCTACGCAGAGACGGCTGCTGGGGCTTGAGCTGAGGCTGGCTCTTGTAGTGCCGGGGTTGCTTTGCAGCTTGTGATGTGTTGGAGTCGAGGAGAGCCGAGACCTGGTCATGCTCCTCTCGGGAGAAGTGTGTAGAGAGAACGTTCGAAGAGGCATTGAGATCCTGCTGGGCAAGAGCTCGTTGCTTGTGAGGAGGAGGCTTGGGTGCCTGAATCGACTGGCTCTCAGAGAGAGGCTTGATGATTTTGTTGCCAAGAGCACCAGGACGCAGGGCCGCCCGCGAGAGCGAATCCTTGCTGTAAGCAGCATTCTCCTTGTTCAGATTCGAGCCGATGGGGCCGAGGGTCGAGACGGCGGCAGACTGGGGCTTGAGGCCAAGCTTGCCATCGTCGTGAGCACCAGAGTGCCTCGACATGTTGGTGACATCGCCAAAGGCGGCACGCTTGGCCGGGCCGCGGAAGCCCACGGTGGCGGCGGCAGACACCATGCCGGCAAGGCTTCCGGTAGACTTGTGACGGTGGTGCAGGCTGGGAGCAATGTTGTTCTCGGAGGCAAGGGGTCGGAAACGCTGCTGCAAGACGGGCGAGGCAAATGGTATTAGTACTGGGAAACCAAGATATTCGCAAAGGGGGTAAATAAAACGGAAGAACGGGAAAGAAACGAGGCAGGCAAAAGGCACCGGGAAGAACAAGTTTCGATTAAAATGAAGAATGGTGCACGAGGGTAACAATTGCCGCCAATGGCCAGGCGAAGGAGAAAAAATTCGCAAGGTGGGAGAGGGCTGCACGTTTGGAGCAAACTCACCCGAGTGTCCATGTTGTTTGGCAGCTGCCAGGCAGTGTGATTTCGGTTGCAGGACAACGGAGGTTGGACGGACGAAGCTGCGATGGCCGCCCGCGGATGCGAGATGAGTTCCCGAGGGGGAGGTCTGAAGAATTGCAGGCGCGATTTATCTCATTTGCCCTTTTTTTATTCTCGTCGTTGTTCGTTTTGTTGTGTTGCAGACGGTCGACGCGATCTGGCGCAAGGTTTCAGAGACAATGGCGTAGGCGTACCAGCGACAAAACAAAAGAGGGCCGGCCTAATAACAAACAGCCAAAAACCTTTCGCTAAACGGGTGAAGCGCCAACGATGCGAGGAGAAGCTGAAAAAGAATTATGCAAAAATAAAGCGAAGCGATAGAAGACGAAAGTCGAGAACAAGAAAATTGTATGCTGATGCGAGAATGGAGAAATGGTATAGACGCGGGCGCAATGTCGATTTCGTTAGCTCTGGGGGGGGGCCAAGGAGATTACACCAGCAACACCAGAGATGAGCATGGACCGGGGAATGCGCAAGTGATGACCAGGAGAAAGCAAACGCTACCTGCGTTTAGCGGCCAAAAAAAAGATACCTGGGTGACCGTACCAGGCTAATAAGGCTGGGGTTCCAAGCAAGGGCACAGTGTATTAGAAAAAGGGAGAGATGAAGAGCGCAATGGCAAGCGTTGCTAATAATAATACGACAAAAAAAGAGGCCAGCAACGGGTGCCGTTTGTGGTCTCATGTACTGTATACAAGCTCCCGACTGCAATGTTGTTTATTTGTTTACGACGCCGCCCAGTCGGAGGCGCAGGTACCCATTGCAGCAAACTACGGTGGTGGGGTACTTGTCGGCCAGACAAGGCCCGCAAGCTGGGGGAGGAGGAGCCGAAACGAAAGTTCTCCCTCGCAGCGACTCACTCTGGTCCAATCATCGCGACCCGCGCAGGCCAGAACAGCAACGCCGTGAAGCTGCAAGGAATTGGCGGCTGGAGCCTTGCCAAAAAGCTGGCCTTCGAGAAAGCTGGTATGCGGCGCACGGATCACGCCGTGGCCCCAACCGCGCCCAAGGGCGACTTGTCTGGTCGTCACGGCGATGACGATGTTCCGGCTGACTAACACAGCTCACTCACTCCCCGTTTGCTGGCGGTGGCCAGCGGCACAATGGCAGCTGCGCCGCTAGTCTGCATCGGGCCATCCACAAAAACGGCCCGTCGCGTCTCACCAGCGTCGAGCATTTCCCAACTTTTGCCGTTCGACTCGCACCGCACCACCAAACACACCCTTTTAAAATTCCTCCGGCCCTCATTTCGCTGCATTCTTACCGTTGAATGTCAATGCTAAAATTTCCGGCGCCGTTTTTCCGCGGCCATGTGGCGTTTTGCCGCGGGCGACGCCATGCAGCGGCACTCGCGTCGGGCAGGACGCCAGATGGCCGCGTAAACACGTGATCTGGATCGGAAAGATCTTGATGGTCAATTCGCACTGTGAGCCAGCCGGCCGGCCGCGGCAGATGCAGATGCACGCAATCGATGAAAGGAAGCGAGGGAAAAAGCATATGTCAAAAGCATGTGCAGCAGCCCCCTCTTCACTCGGCGCATCCCCATCTCGCATCATAGAATTTCCGATTGTTTTCTCAGCTTACTCGTATGGGATGATGACAATTAGTTCTGCGCCAATCGATGGGCGCTGAGCTGACAATCAGAAACACCGAAACCTAGTTTAGCCGCCCGGCGAAAAGCCTCGCAAAAAGGACTCGGTGCGAGAGCAAGTGGAGTTGCTGTTTTTCTGCTGCGCTTTCCATCATGGGCAAAATAGCTGTCGCATTGGGGAAAAGCAGAGTCGCATTACACCTGTCTTGCTCCTTTTACTTTCTGTATTGTTAGTTTTCGGGCGAAACGTGCGCTCCATACCAGCTCGATTGGGGCGCCGCCGGTGCCCGCGTTGAAACAGCCTGGCGACATCGTCGCATCTTTTTTTGCGCCTACCTACCCTATGCTACTGACTCTGCATCCAAGCCGTGAATTGCGCTGAAGAGGGAGCCCGAAGCAATGCTGTTCTTGTCATACACTGCCTCCTTTTCCTTTTGCCCACCTCGTACTATTCCTTGCGACATGTCGCCGAGTCCGGCAACGGCGGGCGAGGAGGGGGGCGCGTGCCGCAGCCACCAACATGAACTTATTTTTTTCCTTCTCGGCTCGACGACTCCGCCACGCCGTAATAAGGGCCACGCCATCCGATAGGGCGTTTCCGTGACCAAGGAACCAAGACCAATGGTTCTTGCCTCAGCGGCCAGCCGAAATTGGGACATGCGGGTAACATGAATGCTGTTTTGCTTGTTTCTATTTTCGCGCCCAGTGTGACGCTCCCCCCACACAACCGACGCCCAGCCTCGCGCACAAGAAAGCCGTGAGAACCTCTGTGAACCAATTGCGCCCTCTGTCATGATAGGCTCGTCGTTGTTGATGATGACACGACGAACACCACCCAGCCTCCCCCCACGACGAATGCACCGCGCCGTAGCGTGTCTCACGACATTGCGCGACGGCGTCAAGCTTCTTCCTCCTCGTTTGCGCATGTCCCTTGATAGACGGCGCCCCATTCCCCTCCTCTAGCTTTGCGCAACTTTATGCTGCGTCGCACACAGCACGTACGAGGGGACGATCGACGGGGCCTCTACGGAGTAGATGGATATGTAAATCATAAATGCAAGTTTCTCTTCTGATGCCAGGGCCGATTGCGCCTGGGCCACCCAGATGCGCGCACTGGTTTGCGCGTCATAGGTAGGCTCCTCCCGGCTGCTTCAGAAGGTGTCGCGTCGCAAAGAGCCGAGACAGATCTGCGCGCCTGAACACCACCGGGGGTTTTGGTCGCATCGCGTCGCAAGGGATCGCAACGCACTCAATGGCACATTTACAGCTTCCATTGCCATCTTTGCGACGAATGGCGGCGTGCGCGCGCCGACGCAAGCAGCTGAGCGCATTTGCGCAAACAGGTAAGCCGTTGGACCCGGCCATCACGGCCCTCCACTCGTGTCATGACACGGTTCTGCAGCAAAGCCCGCAAAACCTTAAAAAAGCGAACCATGACCCGGCATGTAGCAAGTAGATGAGGGCTTGTAAAACTTGTTTTCTAGTTTTTCGTCTTGTTCACCATGGTTCTCGCTGTCGCGGACTTGCTTCAGATTGGCAGACGGGCAAAGCGGTGATGACTCGGCGCAAACGGTATACACAGAGATGTTGGCTCAGCACACGCGGCTCGGGGCATCAGAGCTCGGTATTGGATCGACCTCGACCTTTAGAAGCAGTATCGAGCGAAGAATAGGCAAGGCGACCGGCGACAGCCATTGGCGACGGCGCGGCGCACAAAAGGTGACGACGTGCGGCTCCAAGGTCCGAGAGCCTACGATGTCATTATGCGCGCCCGCCCAGCTCAGGGGAAACCTTCTCCGAGGGCCGGAGTAACATGTATTATGATTATTAGTCTCTTTGTTTACTTTCGGGTGGCGATTTTATTTTGTTTGATTTGCATCGACTAGGGCCCCTCCAAAAGCTATTTTCCTTTTTTGCAGCCCTGAATTTCATTTCCGCCCGTTGCCGGATATTACACCGAGCCACTTGCCATGCTTTTCTGCCCGGGCTTTTTGTTCTCTACCGCCCTGAAAAAACACACACTAGAACAAATAAATGCCATACAAAATAGAAATAAAATAGAAAGTCAATCCACTTTCAAAGACGGCATGGCTGCGCTAATAATGTAATAGTGCGTGCATGCGTTGACAGCCCAGCGCGGGGCCTGACGAGAGCGGTGACGGCCTTGCCCTCCAGGCCCAAGATATTGTAGTCAGCTCCCCCCGGCGAGTTGGCACAACCCCAGCACGTTTGCCTGCCTGCGGCTGCATCCCCGGGCGGCCCTTGTGCGACTGGGGGGACGTCGTCCGAGAATATTAGTGGAATACGCAAAGTTTGAGCTAATGCGGGCCATGTTTTCACGTTATCGAGACTGTGTGCAAAAATCTGGGCAGCAACAGCAACATTGGGTAGCAAGAACGAGGGTCACGGGCTGAGAAGGCGGGATATGTATGTGTGTGGAAGGCGACTCGTCGCAAACTGGTCCAGCCCTGTCGCAAAAGTGGCCTGCATGTATATACAGATCGCGGTCAAGGGTGAGGGGAAAGTCCCATGCAAGGGTCCGCAGCAGTTCGTTGCGGCCCTGTATGTACCGCAAAGCGCATATCTACACAATTGGGTAAAGAAATGCCCCTAAATACGGATTCGTCGACAGCGCGTGTGTCAGTTTTCCAAACCGCGAAAAGGGAGGGCTAATAAAAAGCCAATCCAAGTTGCGCTGGTCCAGAACCGCCAAACCCGCTCCAAAGACTAGACCAGAGACATTGGTTTGCCGATGCCAGTCCGGTCTTGCGTTCCTCGACCGTCGTACACGGATAGCAAGGGGAAAAGGGGAAAATGGCAAAAAGTGATATTGTGATGAAGCGTGAATAGTGAATGTTTTGATAGGGAAAACGACTGGCGCAGAGGATGAGCAACTTGAAACGCAATTATGCCCAAAAGAGAAAAAGCAAGAGACACCAAACTTGATCAACGCCTTGGGGTCTCCGCCGCCACAAGAGGAGTTTGCTGCGCTGGCACGTTTTACCGCCACAACTGGCCCAAGTCACGCCAAGTGTGGTCCCGTCCCCTGGTCGCAGCGAGGTCATCTGGGCAAGGGTACTTTTCCATGATGCGTAAAGCCGACGAGTACTACTTTATGTAGCTACCATTGCGGCTGGCTGTATACTGTCAACACTGGAGACGGAAAAGCAGCCTCTTCCAGCCTCGAGCGGCGCGAGCAAGGCTGGTTGTGCTTTTGCTATTCGGCATTGGATTATCAGGCACGCCGCCTGTGTCATTTCGTAGTTAGCGGGAATGACGGTAGACGGTTGGGCAGACAAGGCGCGCCAAAAACGGGCTAGTCTTTACATAGAGCGATATCATCTGGCCCTGAGAGGCTGAGATCGCTCAATGCCGAGGGAGGGCCGTCTGTGGAAGCCTGCGAGGATGCAAAACCTGCGGCGAGAAAGGAAAACAGACATTCGGCGAAATTAGGCACAAAATCAGAGCCGCTTAATTCTGGTCACTTGTGCAGCACCATTACAGCCCTCCGCATTCTCGTCCCCTTGAGTTGTTGCCGTGTCTTGGGCCTAGGTAGGCCGGACACGCTAGGTCAGAAGTCGTATTAGTTGGCGGTGGTGTCACGGCAAAAAAGAGACGATAAGACAGACGACGGTCACTATTGTACGGCACAGTTTACGACACAGTATATATAAAGAGTGAAAGTTGTGAGCCGCCCTGTCGAACACCATGTCTTGCGTCGTCCACACGCTGCGACCAGTGCCCGAATCCGGCGCATGTTGAGAGTTTCCGCGCCGGCCGGGCAGCTGCAGCGAGTCGATCTAACAATTCTACAGTTACGAGATTTAACCGAAAATACGTATACAATTGTCACGGTTTGGCAGTCTTTTGTCAGCGGGCGTAATAACTGCCAAAGCGCAAAGGAAATCTGCTCATGTCCGTGGCCCTTTTTGCCGCCCGCGAGAACGGACAAATGCTGGTAACCAACTCATAACTACCAACCATTGAACAAGCGTGTGTAACCACTGTACAAAAATCCCCACTACTCAAGGGTGGGAGGGGCGCTGGGGCTTGTTCTGGTGGACAGAATCCCTGCAGGCCTGCTTTTTGCTGCCCTCGCGAAAACCAATTCGAAAAAGCTGCACAGATCGATCGCAGGCTGTGTGAGGTACATGGGCTGGCGGGCGGCCTGGGCGGACGGACACGGACATCAGTGTATGCTGCCAACTCTGCACAGACTACAATCGCCAAAGAGGCTATCAAAGAAGGAAAAGAATGAGCAATGGACATGGGATCGGGTTAATCTCGTAGTCGGAGAACGGTTGAGCGATGCCCTCTGTGGATATGTGTGTGCCTGTCAAACAGGTGGCAGCTGAGCATTTTGCGCCGCCACTAATAGCAAGGCGCCTTTTCATCCGCCCAGCTCACTAATAGCTAATTCGCCAACTCGCTACCTAATAACAAACTAACTAGTTCCTGTGATTTCCGTCGGCCCTTGATCGACGGCGCCTCATCCAATGACGCTCCTCCCCCATTCTTCCCGAGTCCTTCCCCCCTCCTCGTCCGTAGCCGCCCGTGAAGCTGTTTACGGCATAGTCACGGCGGGCATAATCCATCATGACAACCTACCAAATGTCTTTTCCCTCCTTCTTAATCAAAATCGTTTCAGAGGATTTGGGAGCAGCTTCTTTTTTGGGGTAGAGGCCTGTCTGGCATCCCGTCCACCCGCAGCGAATGAATCGTATGCGCTGGCGAATGTGTGCGAAAGCGGGCCAAGGTTGGAGCCGGAACGGACATGATGACACCCTCCTCTGCAGGAATTAGTGTTATTTGTGTGTATGGTGCATCTTGATGTTATTGCACCAAGTACGGGGTTGTTGTTTTTATTTTATTCAACTGTGTACCTATTTCTAATTTTATACCGGCTTTTTTGGTACGCGCCGTCAGGTACCGGCAATGCGCCCAAGGAACCGTTCAACGGCCATGGCAGCGTGACCGCCATACAAGCGTTGGTGGCGAACCCGCTAAAGGAACCGGACGAGGGCCCATGACCGCCGCGAGCCGTCCTCCGAGCCATTGAGGCATGCCTGTGCGAATTAACTGGTATAATAGTCTACGCGAATATGATACTCATGCGGGACAACCTATCGTGTTGCCATTGTTTGCGACATGTACCCAGCATTGCACTGTCGCACTGTATAACCTCCAGCCTCTCCGGATCGCCAAGCTCTGCTTCCGCGTCCAATATTCGAACAGAAACTGCTCTCTTCGCCTCTCTCCTCTCCCAATCTCCATCACAATCCATCAAATCACACCACCAGCCCAAGCCCGCTCCAGCCGTTTACCGCTGTCCCTTGTGCGATGACTGCCGTCATGGGTCCCAACCTTGGGAGGCGCTAGTAGCTTTTTCCTGTCCAATCCATCCCGAATCCCACTCACACAAGCCACCCGCATCCATGTAATCTGTTTGTGTGTATGCAGGCAATACGTGCTGGACATGCATTGGCACCCTTCTGGTCAGCTAGTTATCGGTTCAGCCTACGGGCCTATGGGCGGCATGTCAGTTGGCGCGTGTGGAGACTCGAGGCGAAATGGCGGAGTGAGGTGTGCGGTCGAGGGCAAACGTAATATGATGGAAGAATAGTCAACAGATGGAACAAGAACTGGAAAAATCAATCATGGCCGGTTCTTTGGCAGTATCACTGGCAATTCCATCCCCGCCAAGGTACCGATGGCGCGCGCCGTGAATGCATTCATCCCAACAGGGCCCTTGTCTCGATCCATTCGACTTGCGAAACCTTGGGCACGTTTTAGGCAGTTCCCATACCTGAGCCAAGCACCAGCCGGACACAGTGCAGTGCAACCTCCTCCGCAGACGCACAAGCAGACACACACACACACACGCACTTGGCTTGCTTTCAGGTGACTCTGCGCCGGCTCCTCACTGGACGACTGGAGAAGAAACGGTGAGTGGCTGCGGCGCGAGTTCGTTGGGCTGGCTGGCTGGCTGGCTGTGTTTGTGTGGTGGGTGTGTGGGTGTTGCTGCCCGCACTGTACGTGCACTTTGCTTGCGCCAGCGCAAACAGAAAGACTGCCAACTTTTGCGCCGTCGCGATTGTCTCTCTCCAGCGTCGGGGAAGACCATTGTGCCGTCTCCCAATATAGAAGCGACCCTCGTAACCAACCAAAGACTCAATTACTATTGCTTCAAGTGACCTCGCTGTACACTTTTCCTCCTGCCAAGGGAGAGAGCGTCCTCGGACAGACCGGCGATCGCAAAGCCAGAGGGGGCCGCCCTGCTAGCGCTGGGCTCAAGTCGCAGCGCATCACGGCAGCTGGTTACAGTGCACCTGGGCCGCCTGTAACGGTCTCCAGCGGCCGTATCCAGCGGCCAAGATGGTTTCAGGGCATGCTTTTCAGCGCAGTCTCCGCTGGAACCTGTTGCTTCAGCGCTCCTTCATCCGTCCTTCAGCGACGCTGCTTGCTGTAACCTGCCCGCCCTTTGGCACTCATCCCGCTGTAACGTGCACCGTTTGCCTCCCACTGTACCAGATCGACCGCCAGAACCGTCTCCCAAGCCCCAACCAGGCCCAGCCCAGCCCAGGCGCACGCCCAGGCGCTCGACAAAATCGTTCGGCCTCGCTCTGCTTGCTCCTCTTTTCCCCATGCACATACTCAACCTGCCGACCTGCCGTCCTTTGCCTCCAAACGACATTCTATCAAGCAATCTGTTGGCATCTCTGGTATGTTCTATTGCATCGATTTGACATGGCGATCCTCTATTCACTCCCTTTCTTCCCATTTCTCGTCTGCTTACCGCTGCCGCATTCTGCCTGCGCCTTCTTGCCTCTGTCTGCCGCAGCGCCAGGGCCTGCGACGGTTTCGACCGCCAGACTCTGCTTGCCCTGTCCCCTTCTCCCTCTCCCATCATCGCGCCATTCTTTGCTTCGCATCTATAACCTGGCCCATCGCTAATTGCCGCAGTTCCTCTTTCAGATATTCAACTGTCTGCTTTTCGACGTGGACGCAAGTCCCCAGAACCCGCCTCTCGTTTCCCGCCTTCCTGCGCCAGCCCGGTGCTGACGACTCGGCGCTAGCCCGCCTACCCAAAACCCTCTCTTTCGCGGCGGTGATGCAGGCTTGAACTGCATCTCACCCATCTTACGCCGCTCTTTCGATCCCATCGATTTTTACACGCGAGCACATTGTGCCCTCCTGAGCGCCTGTCGGATTTCTTTTCCGCCCGCTGCTCTTGGCGGTCGCTCGTTTTCCTCTCCTGTGTGCTCTTCTGCCCTTGACCCAGGCCTTAGCACCTGCGTCCGCAAAAACCGCACGCACACCGCAGACGTACGCTGGCCGTCTTGCCACTCCCAACATCCTCATCCCTCCATCGGTCGCCATCGATCGATCTCTATACCCCCAATCCGGGCACCATGACTTCCATGTCGCCCATCAATACTGCTGCCGCCATGTCCGGAGCCTCGTCCCACACCGGCAGCGTCTCCCCCCGACAGCCAGCGCCCCCAAAGAACGTCGCATTTGAGCTGCTGTTCCTGGACTCGCCCCAGTATCGGGCGCGCCTCCCAATGCGAGTCCAGATTTACCCTCATGACACAACCGAGTCCATTGTCACGACGGTGAAGAATTTTTATGGCCTCTACTCCGGTCGGGCTGGCTCCAAGGGCGTCAGCTTCGAGGATGACCAGGGCAATACTTTGATCGCGCGCTACGAAAACTTCAGCAACAACATGATTGTCTACGTCCGCGTCATTGACGAGTCCCCCGCCCCTCCCAGTACCTTCCCCCAGCACTCCTACCACCAGTCTCCCGTCACAGCCGACGCTTACTATGAGGGCGATCGCTATGGCTCAAATCACCGTCAAGGTGACGAGGCCTCGGTTGCCAGAGTGCCGCGCCAAAGAAGCCAGTCTCCTCGCGCCGATGGCGCCAGTCGCAGCGGCTCCGTGAGCAGCAAAAAGAGCCGCTCCCGCTCCGTCAAGAGCCACGCCTCCAATGCCCTCCACGGCGACTCGTACAGCGCGAGCGTCGATGGCTACAGCAGCGGCGATGGCGAGCACGGCAGCGTTTCCAGCCGAAGCAAGGAGCAGCTCGGCACCACTGACATTAGCGTGGAGAACATTGTCGAGGGTGGCCGACGCAAGCGAGCCAAGTTTGAGAGCTCGGTAAGGAGACATTCTTTCGCATTGCCGAGATGCCGCCAAGTAGCCGTATGATTCTAACCCATTATTCTTCTTCGTCGTCTATAGGAACTTCCTCTCTTTGCGCCGCCCCAGATGCCGGCTGCCACCTCCAACCCTTCCGTGTCGCCGGCTCGCCGCATTGACGCCCGGGCACCCTTGTCCTACGTACCACAAGGGCCGAACCCATTTACGAACCCACGATCATTACACGGTTCGCAAAACTATGGCAACGGCTTCCATTCCGGCGTCTATGCTACCCCGAGCACAGAAGACCGCCGTCATCACCGCGGCAGCATCAGCTATGGCAGCAGCGGCGCCATGGGCATACTGCCTACGCCAGACCCCACTGTCGGCAGCTGCATGTCTGAAGAGGACAAGGACGTTGCCATTCAGCTGATGCGCCTGGGCGAAATGTCCAACATCTCTCACGGCCGCACGTCTGCCTCCACCCTGGACGACACATTTAGCGGCATCGCCGATGCCGCGTCGTCCACCGGAGCCACGAGCGAGAGCGAGAGCGAGAGCGATGAAGAGCTTCCTGCCGCCCGTCGCCAGAAGCTGGACATGTCGGGCGCCTCCAAGCTCATCTACCCGACCACGGAGAGCAGCTTGACGCACGCCCAAGCCGAGTACAGCAGCGACGAGGCCGACTACGAGGATGGCAAGTCGGGCCAGCCCAAGCCCAAGCCCGTCACCAAGCACAAGTCCACCCCTTCCATCTCCAAGCCACCCGCCAAGCCCAAGACGCACAAGCCGTCGAACAGCTTGAAGATGAAGAAGCCTCCTGTGCTCACCAATGCCCCCATGTCGCCTGCCTCGGCGCCGCACTCGCGGAAGCCTTCGGTCGCTTCCATCAATGGCATGCCGCCCGGTGACAATGACGAGCCGGACCTGTCGACCAAGCCCCGCTGCCAGCGATGCCGCAAGAGCAAGAAGGGCTGCGATCGCCAGCGCCCCTGCGGCCGCTGCCGTGACGCGGGTCTGTCGGCGGACCAGTGCATCAGCGAGGATGAAGGCAATGGCCGCAAAGGCCGCTATGGGCGCCATATGGGCGTGCCCATCAAGACTGACGCTGTTCCCGTTCCGGCCATGCAGCCGACGCTGCTGCCGGCGGCGCCCATTGCCCCGACGATGACGGCGATGGCTATTGACAAGAACAAGAAGAGGAAGCGGTAAGGGCCACCAGAGCCACGCTCCAAGTTCTTGACATTACAACCGGCACGCCCGCCGGTTGTGATACGAAGCTACGTCTGTTTTTATCTCGGTTTTAATTTCTTCGGTTGCTCTCTGGACTTGTTACCTTTCTCGGCGCGTTTTACTATATGGTGCTGGAAGGATGTAATTACGACGGCCTTTAGACAAGGCCACGCTACGCTCCCTAGACTGGCGTTGGGTTCATTGTAGGAGTTGTCTAATTTTTTTTTTTGGCAATTTCGCTGCGTTTGATTTTGTGCGCTTTTGCACTTTTTGTTTTTGCGATGATTCCTCTGGTTCAAAGTCTTGATTGCTATTACGCAAACGGAGTCCTGTCAAGGACTGTTGAGACGGAATCTGGAGGAAACGAATAACAAGGATATAGAAGGGAAGGGGGAGGAGGTTACTACCAGGCAACAAGGGTACGAAAAAAAAGAAGAAGAAAAGAGAGGGTTTTTGTCTCTTGGCAAGAGATGGTGCGAGACGATGATTACGCTCAGGGAAGCGCCGGATCTCTCGTGGAAAAGTCGTGCCTGGGGTGGAAAGAAGGGGAAAATTAGGAGGGTGCCTGGTTCTTGAAGAGCGGATATGAACTTTTTTTGTGTGTGTTTTTTTTTATTATCTCAGGTTTTCTTTTTATCTGTGTGCGAACTTGTCTCGAAGGGAGAGATTATGGTACCTGAGGGCCTCGGGTCGGCGGTTTCTGGAATTTTGGTTTTTGACATTTTTTTGTTATTATTTTCCTTTGCTTCTCCTGTTGTTTTCTTTTCTTTTTCAATCCTGTTGATTTGCGTACGCCTATTTTAGTCGCTTCTTGTTTTGCTCCATCTGTTATTTACTTTCTTCATCAAAACAACCTGTGTTCTTTTTTGCCTCTCTGTTTCCCCCTGCTGGTCTGGTTCTTCTTTGGACTTGTGCGCGCTTTCGGGAACGCTTTTTATCTGGTGATTTCTTGTCCTTTCTTCAATAATTTCTACTTTGAACTTTATAGTTTGCGATAGTCTGTGGATGGCGACAGAAGCCACTCCAACCGTTTAAAAAACAGTGCGTTTTGAAAACACCCCCGCTGAGTAAGGCAGTGACAGATGCTTTAATTTCTCCCGCGCGCGACCGAAATGAAATTTTCAAAATCGTCCTATCCGCTGCGTTAACCTCACGCGACACCGTTTTCACGCGCGAAATGCATGCGCCGACGTGTCGTGGTGGTCTTCTTCCTTTCGGCGCATCACCACACACCAACCACCACCATCAGCTCACCGCAGTGTCGCATCGGCACCAGATTTAACCCGGCACTTCCATTGGGGAGCGGGGTGGTTTCTGGTGGTGTGTGTGTGCTGCGGGGCTTCGGTACGTACCCCACGAGACCTTCAACCTACCCTGAACCTTTTTTTTTAAAGAACGGCTTGATCCGGGCGTTATCGTTATCGACAAGGGGTGGTGTGGTGGTGGCGGCAGCGGCGGAGGTGGGGTCTCACAAAGATTGCCGAATCGGGTAATCACGTGGAATGTCACGCCGTTTGTCTTTTGTGTGTGGCGGTACCTGTGGCGGAACGTGTGGCGGTGTCGCTTCTATTTACGTCACTGGCGCCCCGCTATTACCGGTTTGGGAAAAGTTGGAGAAATGTGTAGGGTAGTGGTGATTTTGGGGTAAATCGGAGGATTTGGAGAAGAAGAAAAGGCGGCACAAGACCGTGTTGTAGGCCTGGATGGAATCTTAGGAGGGCTAATTGGATGATTTGGGTGGTTTGTGGTCCATGGGGAGATTTTGAAGGGTGTTGGACCGTTGTGGCGGGCATGGCAATCAACTCTGATGATTTCTTGCTTACAGAAACTGTCGACAAGTCTCCGTCATATACAATTGAACTGCCAATCACGGGAAACATGTGCAAAGACGATACGAAAATGGAAAATTCAACGAATTTGGGGCTAGCCAGGCTGACTTCATGTCCCTCCGTAAAAAAAGGAAAACCGTAGCCCGTGATGTCGCGTCCTTCACGCATTGGCTCGTGCTCGAATCGTGCACAACTACAAATGGCGTCGGCGGACGCGTGTGTAACTCTCGTGTCCTAGGAAAAAGGCACGCGAAAATCATAAATTTTTCTTGTCGCAGAAATACGTATAGAGAGAGAGGCACGGCATCGAAACCGTGGTAAAACGGCTACGACGCGTCGTCCGCGAGTAGTCAGGACGCCCTTTAGACGGGTACGCGTCTGGAGAACCGCCCAGCCCACGCGAAACACCACCATCATCCGTCGTAAAAGTGAGACCCTGGAACATCCCCGAATGGATCATAAGCAAAGATAGTCGAACGCGACTTGCACGCGCGCAAGTGGCAAATCACTCGAACGCGAACTGATTCCCATGGCGCCGCAGCGGACAGCAACGGCAGGGATGGATCGCGAGACAAACCGTGACCGGCTTTGTAAGAAGTTTCCATTCCGTACACTGGTCTTCCCATTGTGCGAATGTTGTCGGTTTGGATATGTGGTAGGCAATGTGGAACAATGTTCACAATAGTTTTTGCAGCTCTCATGCCTCTGTCCACGGACGACACTGAGCTGCGGGAAAGAATGGCACCGTCTTCCGGTGAATCGAGGCACTGGAACTCGGCGCTGCCTATTGATCCAAGTCCCAAGACGCGAGATATACTGTTACTGTCTATAATCTGCTCGCATTGCATGAAAGACGCGTAAGAGCTGAGTCAATATGCTGTGTCTGCCCACCTTTGGTGAGTACACGTGCCCTCAGGTGCCCTCAAACGCGCAAGAGATCTGGCAAAGAGCGCTCATTAATATCATCAAGACACTTTCTGAACATTTATTTCAGCCTTAAATATCCGTCGAGTTGTTTAACTAATTCTATAAAAATACTTGGAATCGCCCGCGGTGCCTCGGTGCGCACCCGTAACAGCTGGAATGCCGCGAGTATGCACACAATACTTCCACGCCCGGCCTTTTCTTGCCTGTGTACACCTCGAGAGGTGCAGTAGACATAGTCATCGATAACATAATGCTTCAAGAAAGCCTCGCCACAGAGAATGCTGTCCTGTACGTACTACAACATTGCGACATTGTGCACCCAACGATTTTGAGCGACCCGTTCGGGGACGAGTATAGGAAGAAGCCTCATATATTATCCAGCCAATCGCTAGCGAATTATGTATAGGAGTGGAATGAGCGGTAACTCCAGAGTGTGAGACTATGTATCGTGTAACTTCGTGGCTGAAAAAGAGGTGATGCAACGGGTTGTGCCTAAATTGCTGCATTTTGATGTCGACCCCCGCTGGTAGTGAGAGCGCCACGGCAAGTAAGAGACGTCGTTGGAATTTTGCATCATGAAAATACGTTACCATATAACTCCTAGACGCAAGTTTTCTCTGCAGTGATCGTGTAAACCCCCTGTACGTATCTATGTACGTGAATGCAGCGGCTGCGTTGTCTAACGATGACCTCAAACTACGGCTATAACCGTGGGCTGACGAGATAAAAACAGCTTATAGATGCTGCAGCAAAAGGGCTGAGTATTAAACTGAATAGAAGCTGATGCAGAAGAGAATACACGAATGTCCTACGTGAGCATCACCCCCGGACCGAGCATAGTGAAGAGATGCGATTCTGATGCCTTTAATTTTACCCATCTTTGCCATATATCTTACCCTGAAGATTCTATATCGAATAATTTCTGTCAAAGTGTGATGCAGGAGATGAATCACCGCAGCAGTGATTTGCCCCGGAAAAACTGGCGGCCGAGACTCATGAGCTCGGTCAACGAATCCGTCTTGCAATCTATCATACAGGCGCAGTCGCTCAATGTAAATAACCCTCGCGGCAGTTCATTTCAGAGCAGAAAACTATGGAGACTGCTGTTTATCAATATAATCTACTTGAAAATAGTCATTTGTCTCCTTTACCTGTCTTGGCGCGAGTTGTGATAGATCAGTTGTAGCGATTTCATTTCGCAACTGCCTCTTCGCCTCTTCTTGGACATGAAAATGGCCCGGGTAGAGTATTTTTTTCTGTTTTTCTTGAGCAATATAAAAAATTGGATAATTCTACTGCATCAATGCGTTGATTGCCTGTAATTACGAGTTTGCTTAATTTCCGCCTGTTCTTCACTGCTCATTCCCACCACACTCGTGCCATGCTCCGCCCCTTACACCCTCTTTCACTTTCAAGTCCAATTTTTTAATGAAATTACAAACACGCCCAATAAAAATGTGCATACGAATTGAGTAGTCATGGGTATGGTCTCTACTTACAAGGCACAGAGGTGCGTGCTGGAGAAGCGTCTTGCTTACAGCAAGCACAGACAAGCACGCACTCCCTGTCACCGCAACTCCAACACGCACAGTCAAGTTCCCTGTTTACTAACCCCCCTTTACAAAAAAGGCGCACGTAGCACAGACGCTGCCGGAAGATGTGGATAGAGGGCAAAGACTCGCACGTCTTTGGTACGACGTTGCAGGTCGAGCAGAGAAAGTGGCCGTCTTGCTGTCGTACTGGAAGAGGAAGTCGCTGCGAGGAGAAACTCTACCGGCGGCAGCCAGGGCCCATTGTGGGCGAAATGCGACCATGGGATACAAGAGAGATCAACACATAAACATTTAGCTGCGACCTTCTTTTACTTTTTTATTCTTCGTTAGTTCATGTAAGTGTTATTTGTATGCGTCATATATACGAAGATGGCTATGTACTTGCTATGGGATATTAAATATATACAAAGAGACGCAACCCAGAATGGTAGAGCTTTGTGTGCATGTTCAGGAGGCCGGTCGTGTCTGTGTGTGTGGCGAGATTTACTTTGTGCTCAACTCCGCAAGCACGCCATGCACGAGGGTGGCGACCTGCGAACCATCCTGCCACACAAAATCATGCTCGCCCTCGAGACTATCCACGACGGTGGGCTGAAAGCCGTCCGCTCTGAGCTTGTCCGCCATGGCAGCCGTCTCGGCCAGATCGAGCAGGCCGTCCTTGGGCGAGGCGGCGAGCCAAAGCGGCGTGTCGCGGGGCAGGAGCGGCTGCATAAAGGAGTCGCCATATTGAGCGGGGGAGGCCTTCGTCCAAACATCTTGGTCGTCGCCAAAGGCGTTGCTGATGAAGCCGGCGTAGTTGCCGTCATAGCGGCGGTTGAGAAAGACGAGGTCGTAGATGCCCGAGATGCCGATGATGGCAGCGGGTTTGGGGAGGGCTACGCGACATTGCGGCTGCCACTGCGCATTGCCCATCAGAAGCTGGAAGGCCAGCATGGCACCGGCTGAGTGGCCAATGAGGATGTACTTGTCACCGAGATCGAGTTTTTGGTCGAGGAAATCCATGGCCGAGCGCACATCGTGGATGTGGTCCGGGTGCTGCGCGGTGCGCTGCTCAACAGAGGGCGTCTCGTCGAAGCACTGTGGGAACTGCTCTTGGTATGGAGAGAGCCGGTAATCTAAGCTGATGAATCCGCGGACCGTCTCGGGGAGGCTGCCGTCAGCCATCAGCTGCCTGATGGAGGGAGCGAAATCCGTTGGCTTGTTGCGAGGGTCTCGCCATGCTCCACCATGGATATATCTACGGAACGAGCACAAGTTAGCACAGACGCTTTCGAGTTTGCTGCCGGTCCTTTTCGAGGTAAAACTGCGAGAGAAGAAGAAATAAAAAAGAAACCCACATGAGCCAGTAGGTGGCATTGGGCTTGACGGGTTTGCGTTGTTCCCAGATACCAATTCGGTGGAGATTGTGCTTTCCGTAGCAGAGATAGGAAAAGTCGAGGTCCGGCGCATCGTCACGGATGCCGCCAGCCTTGTGGCCCTTGCCGATACCCATACCGACCTGGTGTTTGGTCGGAGATTGACGGTTCAAAGCGCAACCCTGCTTGGTGATTCGAACCGCGCTGGAGCCAGGTGAGAGTGCAGACCGGGAAGCCGGACTCAAGCAAGCGCTGTCAATATTGGAGATAATTTTGAGTCAACCCCAGTCGGCCAGTTGTGGTTGATTGATTTTTATGTGGTGACGGTGGGCACGCGGGTCCGAGTCATTCGCCCATGTGCATCGAGCGACGAGAAGGTGTCAGAGCGCACGGCTTGCGCAATCGCTTCTGAGATGAGAAGCAATAGTTATGAAAGAAAAGAAAAATGGTAAAGGAGAAAAAAAGAGAGGATGGAATGTGGCTCGTGGCGTGACGGCATGACGATTTCGGCTCGCGTACTCGGTCGACGTAAAATACCAGCAAAAGAGACCCAGCAGAGGGCGGATAAGAGTGGAAAGGCGCCAGCGAACGGTATCCGTACCCAAGCAACTAGGCAAGAAAGAGTGGACAAGAAGCGTACGCTGTGGACGCCATTAACTTGAGATGGTGGGCAACTCTTTGGTAGTCCGCCACGAACGAAGCCTAAATACAGCAGCGCGCGTGACCTGTCGGAAGAGGGTGTCGCATGGCTTGCAGTACTGAGAATCGTGATACGTAAAAGGAATGTCTTTTCAAATTGGTAATGATTTCCTCCCTGAGTCGCATGCCGTGCATACCCCGCGCCGCTGTCCATATATTTTAGAGTTGCGTAGCATGCTGTTGTTACCATAGCCGGCCACAAGCTCGTAGGCTCTGGGCTAACCTGTCTCGTAAATGGCGTCTGTCCGTTGGCGAAAGTCACGCCTGCCATTCAGCTTCCGACCAGGGCACTGGAGACTCGAGTAACGGAGCAACCGAACCGGAAAGCTTGGACCGTGTCTAATCGGCTTCATGGCCACGTTTTTGACAAATTGACGCGCCGCTTGAGCAGGGGCACCACGCGACCCTGAGGCAAGGCGATGAAGGGCGATAGAAGCGGAGGATTAGCTTTCGGATGATGGAGAGCTAGCAGAGTCGTCATGTTGCCGCTGGTGGTGCTGCATCCGATGGCTGTCGGCTGCGAACCTAGCTCTGCATCGGAGTAGGCATCAGGCACGAGGAACAATGTTCACAATAGTTTTTGCAGCTCTCATGCCAAGGTTGGCGTTTCTCTCTTCCATTATATCATGGTGACTTGGTGGTCGCCACTGCTTGTCAACTGTTTGCTGCGGTGATTGTAGATGTTGCGTTTGAATGACAGAGGCATACTGCTGGCCCGGTTACCGTCAGGGACGTGTTAGCGGTTTGGGGCGCTGTTATAGGGGCTACAGGGGATGTTGGTGGTGGAACAGCGCTGTGGGGGTTTCGTTTCAGCGCCCTTGGCTGCTACAGCCCAGCCCTGAAATTCACTGTAACTGCGACAACCTGAATGGACGGCTGGCCGTTCCCGCCATTTCCTCTCTCTTGGTGACAGTCATCATGCACCATCTGCAGGCATTCCCCTGCATCGCAACAAACATGCGTGCGACGAGATTTATCGCCAAGCTACAGAATATCATCCTGTCTACATCGCTCATCACCTGACAAAACTACATGTTTCCACCCAATGGCTCACGCAGGTTTCCTGCGGTCCCTGCATGAGGATGGGCGGCCATCGCCACAGACTGCTGCATGTTCTGTAGATGCATGAACAGCTCGCAACCTCAATCTCTCTGTCCGGGCTTCCCGGGTCTCGCATCCATTGTGCAATTGTGAGCGTGCAGCCGTCATTCAGGGTCTTCGGGATTTTGCCAAGGCGCACAGTATGCTGATGTTGAGGTCTGTCCCAATCGCGTGTTGTTGGCCGTCTATTCGCTTGTGATAGGCTCTGATGCGCAGTCTGTGCAGAAGTCTGGGTGCGCCACTCCCGTCCGGGTCGTGCAAAGCGGCCATCGAAACTATCAGATTCTAGGGAAAATGCAGGTCGCAGTTGTGAGAGTCGACATCGAGTGACCACTCCGCATCGTAACCTCAAGAAGACCAAAAGGCATGGGATCGGCTAGAATGTGCGGAAAACCTGCATAAACACCACTACGACGCATCCGCATCACATGTGATATCGCCGCATGCTCGAAACCATTTGACTGTAAAAGTTATCTCTCTCATCAACACGACTCGCTCCCTGTCTGCCACGGCTCTCCTTTAGCAACTATTTTTGTCTGTGCGTATGCGCGCGCGCAATCGCAGCGCTGCAGATTTAGATTCCGTCCCTGTCAAGAAGTCCGATTAATTAGCACAAATCCAGTGGATAGTTCCGACAGATACCATCCTTGTCGGTCTCACTTGCAAGCTTCGAGCCGAGCCCCCTGTACTGGAGACATGTGAGTTAGTTACCACCTGGTCCTGGTGGCTCTTGGACCCTCGCTGCCGACATTCCCGTTACTAGTTTGACGTGTACCCACTCGGACACTCTGCTGGGGTCTGGCTGTCTGGCATGTGGCCCAGGATTCTTCTCGTCATAGTTTGTCAAGAAACAGGCGTGGTGCCGTCGCTGAAGCGATTGCAACATTTGGAGAGAAAAGCGTGGAGCAATATTTCCAAGCCTCTAATTACGGGTTGTGAACCCGTCCGTTGATTATGCAATACTGGAAATTATTGTAACCAGGTCCACCAAGAATCGTTGTTGCTGGTGTACTAAGGGCCCGAAACATGAGACGCTGGAGAAGTGCGGAGTGGTGAGCGCCGTCAACTGGTATGCTCTCGTTCTGCATTTTATGCCGATAGGATAGAGCAACGGTGTTACTGTACGACAAAGCAACGGACAATCGGCAACACTACGCACCAATTACGGAGCATTCTATGCGTTTACGGTACCCAACCCAGCCTTGTCCGCAGATAAGTCAAACGCCTCCCATGTACTTGTTCTGCACCACCCTGAATCGTCTTTTGACAAGCTGCGGACACCGTTCCGACGCTTTCTCCCGTCGCAGCACTAGCTAGACTTCCCAGCAAGACCAACAGAGTATCCCGGCCAAATACGACACCTGGTTGCATCCGAGCGTCTTCACTGCAGTGGCTCAGGTCGTCTCACAGAGTCTACTTGGTCGCCAACGAACCGGCTCGCTCCTTCGCCGCTGCGGTGGTTGGCTTAAAAGTCGGACGCCGATTCGACGACAGAGTTTCAGCCCCGAAGTTGAATGTGGACCAGAGTTACCAGCGAAAAAACGGAGGCCTGGCAAGCTCCCCACCAGGCCCTGATGGAACCTTGCGGCTCCATTGTGATTTGGAACGCCGCCAGCGCACCAACCCTGCTCTAAATCACTGTCGTGCTAGTTCTGGAAGCAAACTTAGGTTACGAGGTGGATGTGCCTGCCATTCCCGCAGGTTCAAACCTTTGCTAGCGTGGCGATTGGTTAACTAACTAGCAAGAGAGCAGGCGGCCTGTGGATAGCGAGGTTGTCCTGCCGTCTCTCTGGCTGGCTCTGGACGGAAGAAGACGAGATGGACCTGTGGCGTCGTCGGAATAGCATTGTCTGTCTGCTGTCAAGGCTTGCTGTCGATATCCACGAGGTACCCACGACGTTGCTCAAAAGTTGACAGGACCTCCGTTCATGCCAACGCCGCCACGACTCAGGTACGTCCCAGGAACCGCGGCACAACAGGAAGAAGACGGACACCGTTTCAACGGCCATTTTTCCAAATGAGGCGCGCCACTGTGCCACCCCTCTTTGTTCCCTGCAAGTCACCCCTGTTGCGAGATGGCTCCTCCCCCATACCGTGGGTGGCAGGCCTCTGGCAGCGGTGCCACCAACTAGTTGAGGACCGCATCCGGCTGGATCCCATGCCTCCCCTGCACATCCACCCATGTACATGCCTGTCCTGCCTGCATTTCGCAGCCTGGCCAGAAGGAGACGGTCCAGGTAGGCCGAAAATCGAAAAAGAGAATTGATATAACGCGATTGCGCTGCGCTTGATTTTGCTTCTGGCAAATTTAGCCTTTCTTTTTTCACCTCCTAGGCTTTCGACTACACACCAAACTGTCTGATCTCGAGCACACAGGCAGCGTACAGCCGTCACCGTGATTGACTTCCCGAGCTACACCACACGGGCACCGATGCATTGATTCAAACCTGCCAAGCTTTAGCGCTACTTTGTCTTTCCTCTCTGTCTCTTATCACTGGCTATGACGGCCCGCAACTCTATATAGAAAGAACACTCGCCATCTTCCCCAAGCCTGCATCTCGCCCTAGCACTTTTACAGTCTCGCCAACTCGCCGACTTGTATTGCGCACGCGCAGTCGCCAATACCGACGCCTTTCCGACGCACAGAAAATAGAGTCTCTTCCATCATGGCCCAAGTCAACCTCCACGAATACAACGGTGGCCGCATGGTCGGCGCCACCATCGCCCTCCTGGTTCTGAGCTGGATCACGATTGGTCTGCGCACATATACCCGAGCCGTTATCATGAGGAGTTTCCAGTCCGACGACTGGCTGATGCTTGTCGCTCAAGTTGGTCATCCAATTTGTTTTCCCACGACAATAATTGTTGACATTCATTCAGATTCTCTTCACCACCATGTGCGCCTTCATCTTTGAAGGTGTCCGCAGAGGCATGGGCCGCCACAACGCAGCCATCGAGAGTGACGACGATAAAGTTGCTGCCCTTATGGTACGGTGCCAAAGCAAAGAAAAAAAACCACTCCAAATATGACTAACATGGCGATTTAGTGGCAAGCGCTCGCCACGGTTGCTTATATTCTGGCCATGATGTTCCTCAAGCTCAGCATCGGTGTATTCCTCCTTCGATTGTCGGCCAAGAAAGTCTATAGCACCATCCTCAAGATTAGTCTCGTCGTCGTTAGTCTCTACACTATGGGCGTCTTTTTCTGGGATATTTTCCAGTGCATGCCCGTCGCCAAGCAATGGGATTACAGAATTACGGAGGGTCGCTGCGCTAGCGGCCAGGATATTATCAACGCGGCCTACGCCATCAGCGTTCTCACGGTTGTTTCGGACTGGTTCTACGTAAGTGATGCACTCGTTGAACAGCCGTTCCACGACTTTACTGACACCGCCTAGGCTCTGCTGCCCATCCCCATGTTGTGGAACGTCAGAATGACCAAACAGGCCAAAGTCACTGTAGTCCTGATTTTGGGTCTTGGTATCTTGTGAGTACATGGTCTTCCATGAATCAAGCCTTTTTCTAACAATTTTACAGTGCTAGCATTGCTACCTTGATCCGTGTCAAGTTCCTGACTGGCCTGACAGAGACAGATGATCTCCTTTGTAAGAACCCGATGATGACTACCTGAAACTTTTCAATACTTACAAATGGATAGACTCTGCCACTGACGCCCTGCTTTGGACCATGGTCGAACCTGGTGTCGCGATTATCGCATCGAGTCTTGCCACTATCCGACCGCTTCTGCGTACTCTCAAGATTCGCGGTTTCGAATCGACGGCGCGCACACCGTCTACTGGCATGTCCGCCAAAAAGCACCCAGGTTCTTTACCTGGATACGGGCCCAACGACGTCTCGCTTCACCGCGTCACTGTTGTCGACTCCGAAAGCCGCGCCGGCTACGACGATTACCACCGCCACGCGGCCGGCCTCCCGAGCCAACTGCCTGCGCTCCCGTACGACGACCTGGGCAATAAGGTCAGCATTTCCGCCGGTGACGGCAGAAGGGTGCGCGGAGACTCCAAGAGCGACATACTCTACATCGAGGGCAAGCACGACAACTCCCCCACCTTTCACACCCGCGAATACCCTGCCTCGGACCGGTCGCTGGAGGATATCAGCGCGCTGGAAGAGCAGAACCAAGGACTCGGCCACGGGTCCCCCGGTCGAAGCGGGCACCGACTATAATTTGGCGTGACTCGATTTCCTTTTATGGCGTACACTAAAGAGGCTTCACAGTATATACGGACCGGAGTATTTGCTTTTCCCAAGGATTTACGGTGTTTCTCAGGCGGTTATGATTACCTGGATATGATTTCTTTGCATATCATTTCGCATGCAATTTTGTACATGTACTATAATGACGACTAGAACTATACGTCTTGCTTTATTTAGATACAACGGCAGCTATTGTCAAAAGAATTTACAAGAAATTTACAACCCCTTGCATTACATGACGGTGATACACTGTCAGTCGCACCGGAAACTGAATGGACATGACAATATGCCGTGTTACTCTGGAGAGTGGAAATCAGTCTGTGATTGTCCACTACCCCATGAAACAAAAGACCCCGGTCCAGAACTATGCATCTGTTACAGAGAAGCCAAGCAGAAAACTCTTACAAGAGCTCCGTTAAACGCTTTCTTCACTATTATAATTGAATAATACGGCATATGGCCAGCAGAGAGGGCTTGGTTTTAATTTATTAGAAACCTGGCACGAATCGTCGCCGGATCGCTCAAAATATCGGATCTTTGGTCCATATCTGGCAGGATGCTCGCGTGCACATCCCATCTCTTGGCATACAAGCGAAACAGAAGAAGAAAATAACGCCATCAGAAATATTTCCCGTTTCCAACCCCTCTACCTTCCCTGTCAGATGGGACGTAGCATTGATGCGACAATTATCCAGATGTAGTATGAACTCCGCTCGCATGGATGACTGGGGCCAAGGAGTGGGAACGACCAGACAGCCTCACAGCCACTTGCATTGTACGCCGCGCAATGGTAGGAATTGGTGTTCACTATATGCACATCATTTATTATATTGCTCTGCTGCAGGAAAAAGAAAAAAAAAGAATGGCGGGCGGCACCACCCGGCCAACTGTGCGCATTCTGCATGGCAGAGTGGAAACGAAGTAAAAACCTGCAAGCCACCAAGCCACCAATATTCGTTTTACGCCACCAACATCCTCTTTCTACCATGTGTTATTACAGCTCGAATATAGGGCTCCCCGTCCTGGGGCCGTGAGAGAGCGTCGATACGGGGACCCAGAGTATCAGAACATGACTCTGGCCCGGGGAGTTTTTGGCTCCATATTGACCACACGGCGAGGCGCAACGCGAGCCTGAGTCAAATCCCCTGGCCGCGGGGCCGGGCTGAAGAGAACCCATGCGTGCGCCGACTGTTCCGTTCTGGGGCGCTCAACTTGTAAAACGGGTGTGTGCGACTCGAAACGGGCGCGTTGTGGGCATCTGATACCGACCGCCGTCTATTCTTGTGTGAACACCTCGAATCAGAGTACGATGCTATTAATGCAGAGCTAAAATTGGTAGTTTTTATTGTAATTTTTTCATGTATATCGTAAAATAGGTACAACGCTGTATATAAAAAGAGTTCGCGACAGCCGCCGCGTATGCTAGCCTCGAATGCAAATATCCAAACCTCCTACATGCGTTCTCTCCCAACGTCCTACTCAGGTTCTTCAGCGCCGCGACCCCATCTCCACAACCATGACTTACTCAGTACATCTCAAATCGCAACAACAGAAAAATAACGTCGCGAGAGCAAGACTGATTTGACAAATGCTCCCCTGCTCCGCCGCGAGAGCGAGTAGTACGAGGCGTTAGCCAGCGCCCTTGGCCCAAGTCCCCCTGGAGCGCCTCACCACCAGGCTGAAAACGGAGGACAGGGGGCCCACGAGTGAAACGGCGCCCACCTCGGCTCGCTAACCAGGTCTTCCTTTCTCCGCCCTTTCCTTCTGTGGAAATTCGTCAACCAGCCAGCGGCCCTGTTGACAAGGGTGCAAACGTCGAACGTTTCGGCTGCCAGCGGGCTAGTCTGCAATGCAAATAGATGGCTCTGTTGATTTGGGGGCTTTTTTGTGGCACGCAGAGATCCCTGGCCCCGGGCAGTGAGCTGAATGAAGAGATGAAAGAAAAATATATGGGCATGATGGGTTTGAGTGTCTGTGTGTGTTCCCCGCCACGGATTCGTCTTCCATGCAAGTGCCTTCTCTTCTGCAGAAGCAGCTGAAGAACGGATCCCGATTATTAATTCGGGCGCCAAGAAAGAGAGCGAGAGAGAGAATAGGAGAAGCTGGCTGCGAAGAAGAAACGAGGCTTTCGGCGCAGATATGCGACGGCGATGGACCGCGCGCATCTTCCATGGGCCGGAGCTTTGCATCCCTCAAGTAGGCCGACTCGTCGCTTCGGCGTAGTATGAACCCTGGCGATGGGTCTTTACACGGCCTCGAGCTCCTCGGGCGCGACGTTCCAGTCCTCCTCCTCGCTCCAGACGGGCGCGACTGTGAAGCGGCCCATGATCTTGCCCATGCCGACGCAGTCGCCGCCGGTAGGGCGCGCGTTGGCGGCCGTGTTGCCGCTGACGACGGGCTTCTCGTCGCTTTCTTCGACAATGACGGCCGTTGTCAAAAAGTTCATGCCCGCGGCCGGACTCATCTCCAGAATGTGGCCACCCCAGTCCAGTTCGACCTTGCCAGACTTGCGCACGTTGAGACGTCCAATCATGCCGCCTTGCGACAGGAATTGTGAACGGAAGCCATGCTTGAGTTCTGCCTTGGCACGTTCCTCTTCTGTCTCCTCATCGTCTTCCTCGTCGTCGTCATCGTCTTTGTCGGCTTCCCCTGTCAAATCAACTGCTGTCTTATCCGTGCTGGCGGGAATGTCATCAACATTGACTGCAGATGCTTCTTCTTTGACCTTGACTGGCCCTTGCGCCGTGCTGGTCTCCTTCAGTGGCGGCATCAAAGGCGGGAATTGAAACAAGTACAGACGGCCATCCTTGTTGGCTAGCTCGGGCGCGGTCTCATTGTCGACGGAAACGGCTCCGAGCTCTCGTGCCAGTAGATCCAGATCTGATTGAATCATCTTGCTTTCAGGATCCTGGGGCAGGACCTTCTTAACCTTGGCAGGTGCTGTGGCTGGAGCCTTATCCTCCACCTTGGGCACTGCTGCAAGATCAACATCCATAGAGTCTTCGGCTCCGGGCTCTTCCTTAATTAGAGGCTTGGAACCCGTGTCCCAAACACCTTCCTCAGGCTTATCCTCAGGTGGCAATGTTCCTGATTCTCCATCCACCCAGAGGCTTTCTTCTTCACCAGTGGCATTCTCCTTGGCTTCCAGTTCAGCCGTTGTAGCAACGACAATACCCGTCTCTTTATGTTCCTTGCGGAAGATACCCATGGGCATCTTGCTAGAGTCTTTCGAGCTAAGCGCTGCCAGCATGGCCTCATCTTCGCTGTCCAGCTCGTCCTCGGGAGACATGATGTGTAGCTTGTCGGCATTGATTCGTGGCTCTCGGTAGATGTCGCGCCCCTGTGCGAAGTTGATGCCCTTAGACTCAGACTTCGTGCCACGGCCACCAAAGCCGCCACCTCCACCGCCGATACCACCGGCACCACCGCCAAACCACCCACCACCTCGACTCGGACCTGTTCTTTGTATTAGAGCTTTGTTCATGTAGCGCCGTCCAGATACCAACCTGCTCCGATGCCCGAAGAGAATGGGCCACTGGCACCAGATATTATACGACCAAAGCCTCCGCGGCCCATTGTGTCACCACGGCTTCTTTTACTGCGGAAGCGCGAGCGCCCACGAGCTTTGCGCTCCTCTGCAGCACGCTCGCTCGCCTTCTTCTGTTCCTGGCGCGCCAAGCTGTCGCGTTCGGCCTCGTCTCGACGAACATTCTTCGGTCGAAATCGCCCGGCAGCCGGGGCACGCGTGGCTCGTGTGGTGCCTCCGCCGCGTGCAGGCGTCGTTTCGCTCGAGGACGTAGCTGGTGCGTCAGAGGTCATTGATGCTGGTACTGGTGCATCGGCTGTTGATCGTTCGGTGCCACCAGCGGCCGCCCCTCTACGGGTGCCGCGCGCTGTTGCTCTTCCGCGAACCATATTGTCTGAAGGATCCGTGGAAGTATTAAAAGCTTATTCCGCGAAAAGCAATTATTTGGCAAAAGAGCATTGAAGCTGGATGAAGCTTGGAAAATTTGGGCGGTGGAGTGAAGAATTGGTGGGGCACGAATTCTGCCACTGTAGTGGGCTGTCTTTAGCGTGTTGCCCGCTAACACGCCGAGTTGATCGCTGAATTGAGAATCGATCGAATTCGGGATCAAATAGTAAGTTATTTGAAATGAGAAAAATACAGAAAAAAGATTTGTAACATTTTGAAAAGGATTAAAAACCAAGCAAAAAGCACATAAAGGTGGTGGTGCAAATGTAAAGCTACGCATAGTCGAAAACCTTGCAACTGTATCTAAACCTTACTATGCTGGGTATCATGTAGATATGCGCCGCGTATGGAATCATCGAACACACATGAGGGCGTCTTCTCCAAAGCTCCTTTCAATACTGCCTTCTCTGATAAGCATCGAACCTATCCATTCTCGGCCAGCCTCCACCGTCGTCGCGGCAAACTTGACTACAACGCAGCCGCGTACATTCGCTGCCGACCACATTATGCCTTCCACTGTCTCCATGTCGATTCTCCAGGAACGCCACTTCTCAAGCTCGGTCATGCTATCATCTGCAGCTTTTCGAGCCTCAGCCGTGCGAAAATCCCGGGAGCCCAGGCGGGGAAGAGCGGCAAACTCGGCGAGAAAAAAGTCACGCAGAGGCTTCATGAGCTCTCCCCGAAGAATGAGAGTACCAAATATTCCCATTTTGTGCATCACATCGCGCAAAGGACCAGAACTGGAAGCACCACCGTCACCGGCAAGAATAACTTTATCTCGAACCAGCAGCCTATCCTTGTCCGTATCGTCCAGGAGCCACACCTCGTTGCGACCTGTCCACTGGAAAAAGCTCCAAATTTCGCCTCTTGCAGTTCGTCCCTGAGTAACCCAATCCAAAAGGCACAATGTAGAGCCTGGACGAGTTTTAAAAATCTGTGTTTGCGAGTACACACTGTCCTCAAATGGCTGGACAGGATCCGGAAGTAGGCACATGGCAGCACCGTCCTCAATCTCCACGCGCATAACCTGGCTGGTCAAGACGGAACGAGAAGGAGATTTGAAGACTTTCGTATGCCCTTGAGTAACCAAGCTGAGTTTTGAGCCTTTCTTGACCTCGACTGACAGGTCAACCGAGTCGCCGCCAACCAAGCCACCGCCATAAGAGAGCAGAAAGACCAGAATACTGCTCTGATGACTTGCAGGAGAAGGTGAAATAAGTTTTAGAGGATATTGGTATTTCATCACCTCAAGCCCGCTACCGCCTGATGGAAGAGTACCGGCCACAATGCTGCCACCTCCAGCAGTGGGTGTCGACTTGGGAAAAGGCGAGGCCATATCGACGGGCGATCTTTGGAAAAATATAGTGCGGAAAGGCTTAATTCAACATGTCGGCGCAAAAGATTCAGAATAAAAAGTCAAGCAGAAGATTATGAGAAGCCCAATGGCTTCATCCCGTCAACGCATAACAATTGCTGGTGAGAGTGTCAAGATGCCGAACCCGGAGACAGCCAGCTGATAGCAAAGGGAGACGCTTTGTCGGTGTCCTGGGTTCCATTTTTGGGCGGTCGGCACACCCATTTGTGGATGCGTGGACAGCCACAGCGAGGTACCCCCGGAGTTTGTCCGCAGGTACCGGGTAGTGTCACTGGTACCTTTCAAGCACACGGCTAAAAAGAATAGTCTATAAATTACTAGAGTAGAACTAAGTCACTAGAATCCTAGGTAATATAGATACTTAGTTGCTAGAAGAAGAAGTTATCTAAAGAAAGTTTAAAGCTATTAATACTATAGTTGTGTATACTTTTGTATACGAGCCTCGTTAGCCATGTAAGCTCCCAGCCTAACAATAATTGACACAAGAGCAGCAGGCAGCAGACGGGGCTATTACGTCGACGGCAGACCTGTATCCTCGGCCAATTTTGCCAAAGCCTATCCCTACGGTGAAGCCAGCGGAGCTGCCTGCGACACCTCCGCCTCCGTACACACCGTAGGATCAGAACCAGGCTATGCCGCAGCCGCAGCCGCTCGTCGAGGAGGTGCGACGCATAGCACCTGGACCTTGCATCTTCTGCGGAAAAAAGTATGCCCGTAAAAGTTCTTCATTGGATCATTTGGAGGAACACCTCAAGCGTGTGAAAGGGGGTTGGGTAAAATGCCTGGCTTGCTCAATTGGGTGCAGAACAACCGAGGCCTTTATGGCTCACTGTGCACGCGCGCATCAAAGCTGTTTCAGGCCGTCCACAAGAGTCAAAATTATACGGAGAAGCTCGGACGTGGTAGATAGTAACTGCGATTGAATAAAGTCTATTCAAAGCGAATGGAATGTGTCACACTACGAAGTAAATAGTCGTCTATATACTCATAATTCTATCTTTACATCGTTATCCTTCATGGGCTCCTAGACCAGCGCACGCATTATTAACTGCTGAATATACTACGGATGATAGATTGATCGCCTTAGCGGGCAACGCGTTAAGAGTTTAAGGACTTCACCGCGCTTTCCCCAATCTTCTCTCTAGCACTCTGTAGGTAGCGGATTATTTTGGCCTGGCTGCTCTGTCGATGAAGTGCGCGACAATGTGGATTAGCGACCAGTTTTTAGACGATCAATCAAACACAAGAGTCAATGAAACGCTGTAATTTGCAGTAGGCTCAGGTACAATAAAACACCATAGCGAGGGCAAGCTTAAATTGGAACTGCCAACACTCTTGCTGTTGTCATACATTTCCATCATGCCATTCCTTTCCTAACCGCCATTGCCTGCTCCGCCATCGCTCTCAATAATTGCTTTTCTTCAATCGTAAGCACCCTCTGGCTTGCATAAGGCGTGGATAAACAACACCTGTTGTGACTCTCGATTGTCCATCCACTTGGTTCTCTCCCCTGCTGCGGTGGCTCGACTAGATAGTGTTCAAACTTGGAGAACACTTGATCCTTTGTTGCCGCAAATTTATCATCTACTAACCAGCCATTGAACCACAGAGGTCTCCCGTCCAGATCTAGGTGAAGAAGCTGCGGCGAGCAGAGAATAGGCAAGTCTGGCATTTTCGCCGTTGCTGTTACGTGTGTCCCGTTCTGTTGCCTTGGAGTATCATCGCGCAGGACCAGTGGTTCTTCTTCACCTCCTTCTACCACTCCCATGGCTGCTACTGACCCATCATGAAAGGCGTAGTCCAAATCGTCGGCGAGCTCCCAGCCTATCCAAAACGGTTCCTTGTCCCCTAGAAATACTGTTAGAATTTGAATGCGCTTCCGCCAGCAAGTTGCTATGCTCACCATATACCATATCGGATACGCCTACTCTCCCCTCAGCACTATTGCCGTCTCTTTCTGGGCCATTCATTCGTGCCACAACCAATAAAGCTATAAAGTGACGCCACTTATCAATCACTAACACCCCCGACTCCTGCATGTGGCCACTGTCACCAGTCCAGAACCGCCCACTCTTGAACTGTGCGGAGATTGGTTTAGGAACAAGCTGCTGAAGCCACTTTCTTTTCGACTCGGGCATTACAGATCGGTCTTTGAAGAAAAGCGCCCCGGTACGAGTATATGCGGGTTCGCGAAATAGTACCTCCGGGTTTTGGAAGAAAAGGCAGTCTGCGTCGATAAAGACAACCTCTCGGAAGCTGGAAAACAGGATAGCAAAAGGTTTTGCAGCCCAGCCCGCCAATTTCCAACCGTTATCGTTGACCATTGGATTCATATCGCGCGTAATGACTCCACCGAGGGCCTCCAGCTGTGACCTATTGTCCTCATCAAGGTCTTCATCGCCGAGGTACATGACTTCGATAGGGAGCATGCAGCCGAGTTTCCGGAGTAGTGGAATACCAGTCATTAGGAACTCAGCCTGTGCATCGCCTGCCGTAAGGACAATACCTCGCCCACCATTCCTGAACTGGTTGTGCAGCGCCATGTGGCTGGTCGAATACGGTTTTGTCCAAGGGAAAAGAAGCCGCCCAAACTTCATCATGAAGTCTCGGTACGCCTCATATGTGTGGACTACCGTGTTGAGCTCGTACATCCTTCCGCTTTCGGAGGACGCGATACGAGCTTGACAATAAATATGCTGAATAATATTGTCAAGAATGTAAGTTCCATCTCCATTGCCATGGAAAATATGGAGTTCTTCCCAAGCTTTCAGAAATTTACTGTAATGCCTGACCCTAAGACCAATATCGTGGAGCTTCGCCGCGCCCGTCCCCTCAATAGGCTGAAGTAAGTTCCGACTTTCCATTTCGCCAGGGAGTAGCTCTACTACTTGGCCGAGAGCCACCTCGAACCGCCTCTGTTGTTGATCCGACCAAGCATCTCTGCCTCGCTCAGATTGATTAGTATCATCTGAGCCGTGTATTGATGAATCGGCATTCTGTGTCAGAAGCGGTACGATCGGAGAGGTGACGACTTCGGTATCGTTAAGGACTTTCACTTCTTTGTCGCAGCACAGCGCTGCTGCAAGTCGAAAAGTACTGGACTGGGTTCTGAGACTTTGTCCCCGAAGTACTGCCAAAATACTAACAAAAATGGCGACCAAAAAGCATGCACAGAGAAGCTGAGCTTTGTGGACAAGCAACGTCGCAGATCTGGGTTGCCGAGTGTAGAAACGCGCTCCTGGGTGCTTGCGGCTGATAAAATAATGCATTGGTAACTGTGAACTGGAATATATAAGCATTTTTCGTAGTGTGATGAAGCAAGTAGAAGGAATACTTGATGTAGGCGTGCTTACAGTTGCGCGGCGTGAATGATTAGGTGGTGCCTGGCCTCTCGAAATGTGTCGCTGCTGGGAAATAGCCTTATGCGGAACACTAGGCCGAGAGGTGCAATGCAAAGAGAGCGCTAGAATATCTCTTGGACTGGTGGAAGTATAATTCTCCGCAGTTCAGGAATGTGATGCTCTTTTGTTACAAGAAATCAAAATCATATGATTCCTATTTCGGAACCTTGCGTCGTACGCTAATTATGCGAGTATCGCCGCGCTATGAAGAAAATTTTTTCCGAAGTCTCATGAAGGAAATCCCCGCGCAAAAAGATGTATGCAATTTCATTTGCCGATTGTGTTGGCTGGCAGGTGACGCCTCCCTCTGCCGCGCAGACGAGAATAGAATGGCGTGACGCTAAAGTTGGCCAATAAGCAACGGCACTGCTTTGGAACTATACACCGCGCAGCCTTAATGTGGCAAATGATTCAGTCTTTCTAGAGCATCACCACTTCAGCTTCTTCTCTTTAACAGTCGCTATGCCCCCCTGGGCGCGCAAAACATACGATTTCAGGCAAGGTGGAACAGCAACATGTAGCGGTAAGGCGCAGAACTTTTCGGCGCGACCACTGCCTTGCTCAATTTGCCGTTACCGTGGAAAGACCGCGCCGTACTAGCTGAGTAGTGTCTGAATGGCTTAAGCAAGAATAGAGCCAAAACATAAAGATAAAAATAAACTACGACAGGCCCATTTTTTGTTCGTCTTTATTTACCCGCTCTTCGCCAAATAGTCGCCACGCGATCCGCCCTTCAGAAAGCTTGGCGTGGGGGCAACACTTCTGCATCAGGAAGGGAAGAAAAGTCAATCTCGGCTCGAGCATCTCCGCGGGGCGGAAGTTGCCGTCAATAGTAGTAGTCTGAGGCAAAACACCGGCTGTTTGACCGATGAACCAGCCTCCAGGCAGCGACTACGTACATGTACCTGTCTCGTGGATAAGATGTGCCTTGGTTGCAGGTGAAGCCTACAAGGGCATACGTAGCACCAAACACCGAGTACAAAAAAAAATTAACAGAGCACAATACCATGCGCTTCAGGTTTCTATCGCATGATCGAACGTACTCGTCCTTGAGTGCTGTCTCGTTCTCAAGTTAGCAATGTCAATGTCCCAACGCAGAGTAAACTTTTCAACCCTAACTCAGTGCTACAAAGATCCTAAGTAGACCCAAGAGTGTCTCTGATAGGCCGCCCAGTTATCCGCGATTGGTAAAGCTGCATAGTCTAAAAAAAACATCGCCGCGCCTACTCTGCAAAGCTCTGTAAGTGATATACCGGAGATTCTCCGTGAGCTGAACAATTGCATGACATGAACCTTTGTCCGAGCCCCGTAAATCCTCTCTGTGCCTTGACTGCCAAATTGGGCAGTTTGGGGGAGAACATCACGCGCTTTCCCACTTCCCTGTCCGCCAGGCGACCCACTTAGCAGCCTGGCTACCATACGAAGTAATTCTCTGCTCGGAGACGCAAGGTAATAACAAGCATGCAAAGAAAAGCTTTCGCGGCGAGGGCGGTATAAATCATGCTAGCATTATAAAGGGCTCTATCTTTACTTCAAAGTTTCTGTATGTGGCTTAGACTTCTTCCAATCCTCATATTTAGGCTACTATCAGCGTCGCAGTTCCTAGATTGAACCACAGCTTGACACTCTCCTCGTAACTTCTTACGTTTATTTGCCCATACTCGTTCGATCCATCAGTATGGTATCTACTACAACTATTACCGATAGCACAGGCAACCTCTCGTGCTTCACAATGGCGACGACTCTAGTCACCGAATGCCCTGTCCACACCGAAGCTACCCTCCCAACGATGATGGTATCACCAGCTGTGTCACCGGCTATTTCAGCATCATTAGCCTCATCGGGCGGTTTTCTATCGCTGGAAACCTCTGAACCGACCGACGTGGAGCCCAAACATGACGCTGAACAGGAGTCTCCCAGTGCGGCCGCTACGTTGGTCGAAGGTGGTGAAACATCCGCGACGGCTCCTCCAACCCAAGCGTCAAGTGGACAGAGGAACTTGGTGGTTCCATTGGTTCAATTTTGGATGATTGCCTCGTGGGTGTTCTTTATGGCTTAATTAGGAGCGGCGTGCATGCCGAGGTGGTGATCTTTCGCAACATGAGGGCTTGTACTATCTGGTTCTCGGACAAATCTCACAAATCAAAGCGGGTAATAAGGAATCTGCAATTGAGCTAAATCAAGGGCTAAAAGGATATTTGGAGTATTATGAGCTCGTTATGTAATGCATGTAATACTGCAAATCTGTTTATCTACAGACTCATCGTATGCCTGAGGAAGTAATAGAAGCCGCATTTTCGAGGAACACATTTAAGTAGCTTTATCAAATTAACTTTATGTAGCCAATTCGATGGTAAATATATTGATACATAGAAAAAATCACTTATACAACTCTTCTGACTAGCTGGCTATATCAGTATATGCGGCTGCATTTACTACTTTCCCATCCATTGCGACTTCTTGCAGATGGCGGTTTGATACATCTTCTTGTTCAAAAGATTTGCTCCAGAGGTCTACGACCGAGAAAAAAAGAGAATAGATTAGTTATGAGAGCATCGATAATTCGGTAACGAATACGCCGCAGTCGATTTCAATTATTGTACAGCATATAGCGTAGCTGAGACGCTCTCATGATAAATACTGAAATCGTACGATATCAGCACAATATGCTCTCATGATAAATACTGAAATCGTACGATATCAACACAATATATTTTCTTAACAAAAAGTCTCTAGTTGTTTAATTTACATATTCAAGTATACATTGACCGCGGTGCCTGGAGGCGGGTCGGCGAACTTTAGCGCCACCGGCCCTAGCCGTTATAAGCGAGTCATTCCTTTGACCCATCGACAGCTGCATTTCCGGTGACCTTTAGACCGGCCATAATAGGGCCAAAGTCGGCTCCTCGGAGGATTGAGCAGCGAAGGACTTTAGCGCGTACCCCCAAAACACTTTCTACATAGTCAACCCAGCCGTTTTCGACTGTTTCTACTGCGAGCCACGCGTTTATCATCGACATGCTCCAGTTTAAATGTGCGATGGCATCAAAGGCTATGATTTCTACGCTGAAGCTCTAATGATGAGACGTAACAATTTGACAAATGTAAACTGGATAACGTGTGAATGGTGGCTGATAACCGGCGTATATGACACAAGCATCCCCATTAGCCGATCCAGTTTATGCCCATAGCTTTCACAAGCTACCGAGAGCTATATCGTCATATGCACTAAAGGTTTATGCTGATGAGCTGTAATCTCCACCCCGTCGCTTGATACATGCCAACACTTTATCGACGCATTATTTCAAGGGAGAATGGCAACGTGGGGGTGGCGTTTTCATACTGATGTTTCCATGGCTAGCCAGCTACATATTCGACTAACTGTAGAGGCTGAGAAAATTCAGATTTAGCTGGCATAAGGGATACCTAGAGAGAAAAGATAATAATGATTAGATAGGCTACGTAAAGGCGTGATAGGAGCTTGATGCTGTTGATTATAGGCAGGTAGCCTGATGACTATGCTGTCAGTTGTTCGGTACAACTCTGGTCCAGCTCTGCGCCACAGTAGAGGCTACTACATCAATATTCAGCTACATAGCGTCTTTTTTGCTTGGCGAGCAAAGTCAATAACACCATATCGGTTAAAAGCCGGAGAATGATAGATAATATGTGGCGGCGCCATCGAGTTTGTTGCATTTTATGTCTGTGGGTAACATACGAGGTGCTGAGCCTAACCGGAATGTGGGTAATGGAATTCCCCGACTCATGCTATAACAATGGCACAAGTGGGTTCAAGGCTGATTATTTAAAGAAGATAGAGACTAAACTATTGTACACATCCTACACTTACACATACACGTACACAAAGTTATCAAGCATCTACAGAGAAATGAGAAAGTGCATTGGCCTCCTACCATTGTTGGCCGCCGGCGCCGCGCTGGTGGGAGCAGCGCCGAAGTCAGAGAAGAGGCTAGACTTGCGGCAACTAGATTTATGTACAACATACATAACAACTGTTTCGGTACCTGTTGAATGTGGTATATCCGTGCCTGGCAGCACAGCCAACGTTCCGTTGCCAACCGACAGTACTGTCACCTCGACTGCAGTTCGACAAACAACTACCGCGGGTCTTGCTACAGGCGCTGATCCGTCTTCGCAAGCAAAAGAACACACATCAAGGTTTGTAGGAAACCCGAACAACCGTTTGATCCTCTCCACGCACGCAGCGCTAATCCAAGTAGCAGCATCCACGTTGACTCGAGCGCTGGCTATTCAACCACACATTCGGTCACAGAAAGTTCCATCTCAGGAACTGGTACACCATCCACGAGGAGTAGCTCTGTAAGCACTCGCTTGTCAGGCACAGGCTCGGACATAGGCCCAAGCACATATCCATCTTCCAGTTCTGGCACTACGCTACTCACGCCTGCTCCAAGTGAATGGTCATCTATTATCAGTTCCAGTACTGAGTTGACCCCGGTTCCGTCACTCACGAGCTCAACCACGAGACCAAAGGATTCAAGTACAATCTTATCACCCTCCAGCTCCTCGGTGTTAACGACGTCTATTTTTTCAACGTCAACGACTTCTCGCTTATCAACGTCAACGACGTCTATTTTTTCAACATCGACGACGTCTAGCTCATCAACATTGACAACGTCTATTTTTTCAACATCGACAACGTCTAGCTCGTCAACGCCGACGACGTCTAGCTCGTCAACGTCAACGCCAACGATATCTAGCTCGTCAACAGCAACGACGTCTAGCTCGTCAGCGCCAACGACATCTAGCTCGTCAACGCCAACGACATCTAGCTCGTCAACGCCAACGACATCTAGCTCGTCAACATCAACGCCAACAACATCTAGCTCGTCAACGCCAACGACATCTAGCTCGTCAACGCTGATGACGTCTAGCTCGTTAACATCAACGACATCTAGCTCGTCAACGCCGATGACATCTAGCTCATTAACACCTAGCTCATCAATACCAACAACGCCTAGCTCGTTAACACCTAGCTCGTCAATGCCTAGCTCGTCAACACCGACGATGTCTAGCTCGTTAATGCCGACAACGTCTAGCTCGTCAACGTCGATGACGTCTAGCTCGGCAACGCCGACGACGTCTACCCCATTAACACCGACGACATCTAGCTCATCAACACCTAGCCCGTCAACACCTAGCTCGTCAACACTAACAACGCCTAGCTCGTCAAGACCTGGCTCGTCAACACTGACGACATCTAGCTCGTCAACGCCTAGCTCGTCAATACCAACAACGCCTAGCTCGTCAACACCTAGCTCGTCAACGCCTAGCTCGTCAACACCAACAACGTCTAGCTCGT